>JAWDEX010000018.1:1461721-1477777 GCA_035221805.1 Trichilia hirta
ATTTTATAATACTTTATAGTAAATTAATTTATAATTTAACTTTTAAAAATTAAATTTAAAATATTTTTATTTTATATCCATAAAAGTTTATGGATATAAAATAAAAATATTTTAAATTTAATTTTTATAAGTTAAATTATAAATTAAATTTATTTTTATGAATTTATTTTTATTTTATAATTAAATTTATGAGAAATTAATTTTTATTTCTATAAAATTAAATAAAAATAATTTAAAATATTTTTATTTAAATTATTGAGCCGCTATAATACTTTGTATATTAAAAAATTTAAAATTAATTTTAATATATTTTTTATGTTATTAAAAAACTATAATACTTTATCTTGTAAAAAATTTAAATTTATAATTTTATAATTTTAATTTTACAAAAAGAAAGTAAATTCATAATTTTTTTATCAATATCAAATAAAAATATTTTAAATTTAATTTTAAAAAAATTAATATAAAATATTAAATTTTAAATATTTTTTAAAAAAAATTGATTATTTTAATTGAAGAGTTTATAAAATAAAAATCAGAAATTTATATGATAAAAATTAAGAATTTATATAATAAAAATTTTTATTTTATTTTTAATAAAAAAATATTTATTATTTTGAAAACTAATAGAAAAATTTTTATTTTAAAATTTTTGACAAAGAAAATTTTTCTTATTTCAATAAAATGTAGGGGGAGTTTTGTCTTTCTCTGCCTTATCAAAATTGCGGTGACGGTTAATCAAAAAATACAGGTGTAAAAAATCGAGCGTACAAAAAACCGCCACGTCAAAAGTATGATATTACTGTGAGCCGTTGACGAGGACAAAAAGTTGAAATGGACAAAAGATAATGAATCGTAAATGTAATTATCATATTTTATCATAGGGAACTTTTCTACGTAAGCTACGAGGCATTGACCATAAAAAATTAACAGTTGACTAAACATTTGAACAAAAAAGGCTTTGGGCTTTTAGGATTCGTTTGAAATTATCTCTGCCTTTATTTATTTATTTTTTTCTTTCATAGTAATCGTACGTTGCTCGAATGGCATTTTCAACAGCAGTTTAGAGTAAAATATTTGAGGACTTTTTTACTAAAGAAGTAAATACTTTTAATTATTTAAAATATATTAATGCAATAGAAATTGTTCAAATAAATATTCATTTTTCTATAAGAAGTTGACATTTTTTTTTTTAAATTTGAATTGACAAATTAATATCTCAAAAATTGTTAGAAAATAGATATATTTTTTTACAACTCCTAAAATTTATGCTCTTCTTTTTTTTGTTTTTTTAACAACTCTTAACTTAAAACGATTCAATTCTTAAAAATTTTGAATCACTTTTATATAAATTTAACTTTTCAGTATATTTTTAATAATAATTAAATTTAATATCTTAAAATAAACGCAGCAATAACTTGACCGTTTATACTGAAACACTTCCACACCTGCCAATAGAAGTCTTAGTCGCCAAACTACGCGTCAATACGAACTAAACTGTCAATATTACGCGTGGCCAAATTTCATTCGTCACACCGAAACGTGTTTCATAGCGGAACGATTGTATCACGAAGAACTTTCCCCGCAGTAACTCCACTCTTCATAAAGTCCGTATAAATATCTCCTCTTTGTTTACGGTTTCATCATTGAATTCTTTCATCAAACAGTCCATCCGCAGAATCTCTTTGTATTCTTTTTCTTAGCGATTTTCACCATGTTTCGTTTAAGCAACAACTTGATTGGAATCCTCAATATTCTTACTTTCCTTCTCTCGATTCCGATTCTCTGGGCCGGAATCTGGTTGTCGAACAAGGGGGTGACGGAATGCGAAAAATTTCTCGACAGACCGGTCATAGTTCTTGGCGTCTTCTTGATGGTCGTTTCCTTGGCTGGTCTGATTGGCGCGTGCTGTAGAAACTCGTGTTTGCTTTGGATTTACTTGGTGGTGATGTTCTTGTTGATTGTGCTTGTGTTTTGCTTCACAATCTTTGCTTTTGTTGTGACCAACAAAGGTGCGGGTAATGCTTTGTCTGAAAGAGGGTATAAAGAGTACAGGTTGGGTGATTACTCCAACTGGTTGCAGAAGAGGGTGAATAACACGAAGAATTGGAATAAGATCCGTAGTTGCTTGGTTGATAGCAAGGTTTGCTCGAAGTTTTCTGATAAATATCTGCAAGACACCGTTGAGCAGTTCTATAAAGAGCATTTGTCGTCTGTTCAGGTAATTACTGAAGTTCTACATATTTTCTCTCTGTTTTCTGGTTGTTTATGTCTGTTTCTGTAAAAAAGTTAAAGTTTTTTGGATGATTTTGTGTGGGTTTGTGGGTTTGTGTGGGGATGATTTTGTTTATTTGGGTAATTTGAGAGTATTTGACTTCATTTCTGAATTGGGTTGGCATATGAACTTCAATTTGTTTGTTGACAGTATTTTCTTTCAATTTAATCGGGTATTTGCTGATTTTGTTCATGCGTATCTTAATTTGGACTCTGTATTTTGCTAGCGTTTCCCAAATTTTAAAACTTCTATTTGATTTTGTTGTGTTTGGTAGAGATCTGAATTTCAGTTTCAGTTTCGTAAACAACTTGTAAAATCCCTGGTCTTCTTTTGTTGGAATCAGTTCAAAATATCTTTATCAAAGAAATTAAACAAGATAACTTGCGTGTGAATTGAAAATTATCGAAAACCAAATTGATTTTTTTTCCTTATGGTGGTCCCTGTGCTCAAATATCTATTTGATTGTGGGTCCAGTTTGTGTAATTGATACAAATCTCTAGTCGGTAACTCGTGTTAAATCAAAATGAATAGCAAGTTTTTAGGCATTTGAAGGTTGTCTATTTAACCCGATCATCCGAAATTGTCCACTTAGTCTACTTTATGATTTTCTTCAATTGACATGGACTTTATGATTTTCTTCAATTGACACGGGTTGAATATTCATTTTATAGTCTGGTTGCTGCAAGCCATCGAACGACTGTGGATTTACCTATGTTAGTCCAACCGAATGGACTAAGACCAATACAAGTAGCGACAACCCAGACTGTAATGCATGGGGTAATGACAAGAATACTTTGTGCTATAACTGCCAGTCATGCAAGGCTGGACTGCTGGACCAACTCAAGAGTGATTGGAAGAAGGTAGCCATTGTCAACATCGTATTCCTCATCGTGCTCATTGTTGTTTACTCCATCGGCTGCTGTGCTTTCAGGAACAACCGGAGGGACAATTATTATGGAAAGTACCCTGCCTGATAAGATGTTATCATCTCTAGTAGTAATTAGGGAATAAATACTATTGTTTGCTTCAGTCTATGGTAGTAGCGACTTTGATTTCTTGTACAGCTTTTGATGTTGATTTAGATTGTTATTAGAACATGTTTGATCATTGTAATATCTTATCATTTGTGGAGTAACATGTTTGATCATTGTAATATCTTATCATTTGTGGAGTTCATATATTTTTTGCTGGCAGTTTTTTTTTTCATCCATTTGTTGTTGTGATACTTCACTGGTATTCTAGAGTTCTTGTATTCGTGCAGCTCACTTATAGCGGTTTATAATGAAGGTTATTACAATCATATAGTTTCTATTTTCCATTGATGGACTCATGTAGATCAAGCTTAATTAGGCGTTGCCAATACCTTCATATATATTTATCTGAAAAACACAGAATCTCTACCGAATTCTGAAACAGTAAACTTTCATTGGAAACAAAGGACCTTCGCTGACACTCGATTCATACACATTTTCCCGTTTTCCCATTTGATTTTCGCGACAATGGTTCCCTTATCAATGTGGCTTGCGATACATTCCTTAAAAACCATGTGAGTTTTCCTGATGGTCGTCTTCTCTGGTAGGAATAAGAAGGAGACGTTCCCATTCATCTGGGTTGCTCTTTTTTCACTTCACTGTCGGCAACATCTGTTTAACTGTGTTAATGTTTGCAGTAACGGACAAAGGTAGCGGCGGAAGGGTATCAAGGAGTACAGATTGAGCAACGATTTGTCATCCTAATGGAACTGCTCCGAGGACTTGGGTTGTGAATGCATAGATTATCCTCAATTTGAAATTTGGAAGCACACAATTGTCACACTTCAACTATTGTTAAAATCCCAAATATGTACAAAGATGTCTTTAAATCGAGTTTATGTGACGCATGATTTTTGTTTCCATGCATTTAACATCGGGTTGCACGCAAATTGCTCCCTGCCAAAATTTATGCATGATTTTTATTGTAAATTATGTCGTGCATGCAAATTATCCACTTGGAAAAAGCTGTGAAAGCCGACTAGCAGAACCCTTCATGAGGTGTTTCATTTGTGCAATTCCAATTAGTATAAAATAAAAATAAAAGAGAAGAAGAAATCGAAGTTGATGCGATTATAAATCGAGAAGCAGTGTACCCTTCTAGTCTGGGGAAACCAGGGCGGAATCCTGACCATCCATTCAATATAAGGGCCCCTTTATTTTTGATAAACTTTGAAAGTAGGGGTTCCTACTTTCTACAATACGTGTACCTATTTTCTTTATTGATGAGATTAAGATTCATTAGAACTCATCAAAACGCAGATAAGTCTTGCGTTCTGCTATTTGCAGACTACATATATGTATCAGAAAATATGTTGTTTAAAAATTCATGATTAAGTTGCATACGGTTTTATGATATTTATATTATCATATTTTAAAGAATTTATTCATTAGATTGTAAGTTTTTTTACTACTTTTTTTTACTTCTTCCAGGTCCCATAACATTCTTACAATTATGTGTCATTGTCTTAAATTGGAGCTTCTGTAAACACATTGCATAAACTATATCTCTAATAAATATATTTAAATGTAATGTGGCATATAATTATGTATATATGTCAACGAGACATGAAGTCTCGTATTGATATTGGAAAAAATTTGAGGTCGTTTATATTTACTTTATAAAATTATAGTATACGAAAATTTTAAAATATTATATAAGAACAAGGATGATCTAGTATTTCGCAGGATTCATCATGAAAACCTAAAAAAGATTGGAGTGAGTCTTGTCAATATATCTATTTTTCTAAATTTGTAGAACATAACTAATACAACTTAATATATTTAAAATTGAGATAATATAGTTTTTATGAATTTTTATGATATTATTATTTTATAAATAACGTTACGCGTGCAATTTAAAATATATGTGCTAATGATATAAACTATTATATTATTTAGAGAGAGAATTTGTATTATTATATTTTTATTTAATGGGATTTCAATTGTCACGTGATAAAATTTTATAATTCCTGATAGTATCCTTCAACATTTATCCTAGTGCCACAAATGTTAAATTCTCCATAATTCATTGTAGTTTCAGTTGTAGGAATTTGGAGCGAGCAAATCGCACGAGGATACTTGTTCTTGATACAATTTACAGTTTCCTCGCAGTGGTTGGACTCTTTCATTTTTTCTTCCGTCTCTTGCTCAGTCGGTAAACCCTAGTTGCTGTTTGTTTCTATCTTATTATTCTCTTTCTTCTCACAGATCAAAGACAAAGAAAGAAAGAAGGATGCCTACTGCACTAAATGAAAAGGAAGAAGTCAGCTTTCTTAAGACATGCATCAATGGCATAAATGCACTTTCAGGTTTCAGTACTCCATATTAAGGGAGAATCTTCGTCATTTTGACAAGTATTCCATATTTTTTATTATACTCATTATTGTCGTTCACGCAATTTGATTTGTGTGTTTTCTTTTTTCTCCCCTTCAGGTATTGGAATCCTATCAGTCCCATATGCACTCTCATCAGGAGGCTGGTTAAGCTTGATCATTCTCATCTTAATTGCAGCAGCAGCCTGCTTTACCGCTCTCCTAATAAGAAGATGTATGGACAAAGAACCAGATACGATCACAAGCTATATTGACATTGCTGATCATGCTTTTGGCCGCAAAGGAAGAGTTATAGCTTCTCTTTTCACCTGTTTAGAGCTCTACTTTGTTGCTACAGGTCTTTTAATATTGGAAGGAGACAATTTACACAAACTTTCACCAAACTTTGAGTTGGAACTTGGGAATATTACCTTGGATGGGAGACATTCTTTGGTTATTCTGTCTGGTGTCATGGTCTTGCCTTCTATGTGGCTGAATGATCTCGGTGTTTTGTCCTATGTTTCGGCTGGTGGGGTGCTTTCTTCTCTGATTATTACTGTATGTGTTTTCTGTGTTGGTGCAACAAATGGAGCCGGATTTCATGGAAAGGGAAGGCTTTTTAATCTAAATGGAATGCCTACTGCTCTTAGTTTGTCTACTTTCTGCTATGGTGCTCATGCCGTGTTTCCTCCTATCTACAAATCAATGAGAAAGAAAAATCAATTCCCCATGGTAAGATTTACAAAGATTTTCCCAAGAAAGTCGCACCATCTTGGAATCTAGGAATACTAGAAATGATTCATAATGTCAAGCTACTATTTAGCTACAAAATACATAACTCATGCTAATATTTCTATTTTTCTCTGCTCTTACAGGTCTTACTCTTAAGTTTTCTTATATGCACTGTTACATATGTGACCATGGCAATCTTGGGATACCTTATATATGGACAGAATGTTCAATCTCAAGTAACACTAAATCTGCCAACGGATAAGGTCAGTTCTAAGGTAGCAATATACACAATATTGGCAAGTCCTATAGCCAAATATGCGTTGACAGTAATGCCGATTGCTTCTACGATTGTAAGCCGCTTGCCGGCAAACTATCAAGAAAATAAGTCCACAATTATTGTCATACGAATGTCTTTACTTTTTAGCACTGTGGTTTTGGCTGCTCTGTTTCCATCTTTTCAGTCCGTGTTGTCTCTAAGCGGGGCATTTCTTATAGTGATTGTTTCCTTCTTGCTTCCTTGTGTTTGCTACTTGAAAATTTTTGAAGCTTACAGGAATTGGGGGATTGAGCTGTTTGGCATTGTTGTTATAATGGTGATGGCAGGTTTTGTCGGTGTTTCGGGAACATATTCATCCGTTGCTCAAACAGTAAAGCAGATTTAGAATCCCAATGATCTTTAGGGAAAACTTGTTTTGTCTGTATTCTTTGTTTATGTTCAACCAAGCTATAATCTGAAAGCTTATAATATCAAAAATTTTGATCCTTAGAACTTGTTTTCTCCATATTGTCACTTTAAATCCTGAATATGAGCGATGAACAGATTCCAAACTTCTGTTGTTTTATGTTTCAATTCAATTTTTGTATTAAAATTGAATTCTCTGTAACCTAACCAGATACTCCAAAGAAACAGCAACCAAATTAAAGTTTTGTAAGCATTTTCCAAGCTTCTGAATCTTGATCTAAGAACGGCATAAGACTTGATAATTGTAAAGTTCCAAAGAAGCATATTCAAGAGGTTGACAGTAAATGGAACCGCTTTCAAAACTCTAAGACTTTCAGGGATAAATGTATGGTGAGGAGAATTCTTCCTATACACCATAAGCAAGAATAGAAGCAGAGCCTTGAAAAAAAAAGGAAAACAGAATTTTGTTCTTTTAAAAGTGAGACTGAAGGGATCAGATTACTGACAACACCCTTGAAATAGGCTATCTGAGCATTGCATGTTATATATGCTACTGAATGAATGAAAGAAGAAAAAATGAACCATTTAACTATCTCAAAATGTGTTCAAACAGAACCTAACCCAGATAATTAAAGCAGCCAAAAAAATCCAAACTAAGCCCCTTACCTCGAAAGCAGTCCTGATGGATGATCTCCGAAACAAAATAAAATTAATCAAAAGGCATCCATGTGTAAATCTACCCATGGAGAGACTATAGCAAATGTAGTAACTAAAAATGACCCATTCATATCTAGAAAACCTAAGCTAATTTGGAAAATCAAACCATTGATGTTCTTCATTTAAAGTAGGGATGTTGAACTGGAACATGAATTTGATGTATGTAAGCTCATGTTGGCAGTCCTCGGCGGAGAGTGATTGAAGCTGGAGTTATGTATGCGTGCAGGTTTTAATAAACAAAGCTGCTAGTTGATATTCTTACAGCACACACGTTAGGTTGGCCGTGTTGGTCTAAGGCGCTTGTAACAATATTTTAATTTTATCGGATAATAACATTTGGATCCCTTACTTTTAGTGCTTTTTTAAATTAGAACATACTTAGCTATTTAATTAATTAACTCCCTAAATTCCAATAAATGACTGGAATACTATTTATATACTCATAAATGTTAAGGTACTTGTGTAAATGCCCCAAGTTTAGTTTAAAATAATTTTCTAGTGAGGTATATAATTTATTATGTTCATGTTATACAATTGTTGTTTTCGCTAGTCCATCAATTTTTATATTTTCCTAAATAAGGACATATTTTTATTAGAAATGTATAAAAGATAGGAATCTAAAAGGTCCCTAATATATTCCAAAAATAAATTAACCAAAATACCACTTAATGTTATAGGAGTATATTATAAAGGTAATTGGGTCAAGAACATGTTTGGTACAAATAAAAATATATTAGAAACATATAAAAAAAAAAAAAACAAAAAAAAAACAGAGATTTAAATGTGATTACTCAAAATAAGTTTATAGTAAATTCTATTAATAATTAATCATGTCATTCTAGAAAATTCTTGTTTCCATCCCTCAACAACATTGGTTATTATACTAGAATTAGAATATAATTTTTTTCTTTTATAAATTCTTATGTACAAATTGTTTGTATTATTGATAAATGATGTTGATCACGGAACAATTAATACTATCACAACAAATCAATTTATAAATAAGAATTTATATAAAAAATTTGTACTTTAATATTATTCTTATTATTAAATATCATCATTTTGGTTTAAACAAAGTTGCAAATTGTTTAGTCACACTAGTTGAATATAAGAGGGAAAAAACGTCTTGCACAGTCCTTTGTTTGGTCATCTTGCAGCTGTGAATCTGTTTCTTGTTTGATCTCTTCGTTGTATTTAGCCCTACCCCACAACATATACAAACCAATTATTACCCCATATGCTCCGATCAAGTTGAAGACCAGAACATCAAAGATTAATTTTAGCTAAGAAAAGAATGCGACAGAAAAGTGGATTGCCAGGTTTTCCTTGTTATGTTATTTAAATACTGTTTTTCCTCTTACCTTAAATCTTAAATTTTTGGGTCAAGTGGCAATTTAATATATTTAAAAATAAGTATAATTTTAATATAGCCTTTTAAGGTGTAATATGAAGTATTACGAATAATATACTGCTAACAATATGATATTCTTTTCTTATCTAATATTAAATTTTAAGGTTTAAATGTTTTTTACTGTAAAAGAATAAGAACACAGAGATTTTAGAGATCTATTTTTATACAAAATTTTGATTGATTCTGATAACTAAAATGTCAATCACCATGTCTAAACATAGAAGGATATTTTATGATAATTTATGCATATATTTTGAATCTTTTTAATTTAATTAATAAATTAATCAATTAAAAAATATACCTTCATAGCTTTAATTAAAATCTATTAAGTAGTCTTTCACTTATTTTCAAGAGTGTTTACACATGAAATAATCAATAATAATTCTAAATTACAAATGAAAATTTTGATTATTTTAATAGTTTTAGTAAGCTATTTTTTAAATTTTTTATTTTTAAAAAACTAACACAAAATACTAAAAAAAACAAAAAATAATAGAAAATAATTTTCTTTCCTTTCTCCCTTTTCCTCTCTTTCTCTATTCTTTTCTTTTCTTTTCTCTTTCAAAACTTGAAAAATCAAGGTTATAGCTTCCAAAGCCATACCACTCGTTAGATCACTTAGGACGAAGAATAATTTAACATTTTCAATTTACGTCCATTCCATAGCTCCCACGTCTAATGCACCTTCCGTCCCTTTTATTGGTTCAATTTTTGTTTAATTAATTAAAAAAATAATGATATATTTAGCAATATACATAGTAATATATTATTAATGAATTTCAAAAATAATACAATTTTGATTAATTAATATTAATGGATAATACGTGCATTAATAATATATATATATATATCAAATGTTTAACTTTTTAAACTTTGATATAATATAATATATATTAGATATATTTATTTTTTTATTTGTTTAATCAAATTGATCAATTAATACTAACCATTTATTTAATTTAAAATAAATAAACAAAATTAAAGAAAAATATGATACATGTCAAAATTATATTATATTATTTATCATACAAGAATTTAATATAATTAAATAACACTTATTTAATTATTAATAAATAAATATATCTATTTATTAATTCTATTATATTTTAATATATATTTTTTAGGTCTCTATATATCAATAAATCACATTTATGATATATTAAATTATCGAAATATTTTTTAAATGTACGAATGTTAGTGTATTATTGTTTAAAAATTTATTCTTTATATTAAAAATTTAAAATATTATCCGATCAAATTATTGGATGATATTTTATTTTTGTCATTATAAAAATATTATACTCATTATTAGCAATATTTGGTGATTGTGTGTGACCTTTTGAGTTTACCGTGAGCTGTACATGAATATATATAAATATTTCGTATTACTTCGATATAATATATTATAATCGAAATTTTTAATGATCATTAGTAACCTCTAATAAGATATTATAACTCTCATATACGATGAATAAAAATTTTAAATTAATTTATATAGTCGTATATTCATGTAGTAAAATTCTTCTATTGTCGACTTTCGATTGAGTGCGAACCATAAAATTGTCAAACTCCTAATTCAATCATAGGATCAAGAACTCGTATCATATATAAGATTCACTTATTCATAAAATAATATTTTTAATATGCATATTTTGGTCAGATATTTAATTTTTGTATATGACACCTCTGTCTAACATTTCAAGCTCAAATATTTAAATTATCAGATTTTATCTTGATTATCACCTGTTTTCATAGAATAAAAACACATTACCATCAAACTTCGTTCATCAAATATTATTAGTTTGATATAATATATACAAGTAAATAATGTACCTTAATATAGAGGGCAGTCATGACATCTAAGGTCATCGTACTAGTGGACACTAGTACGATTGTGCTACATATCATTAATTATGAATAATCACTTATATGATTTATTGTATTTAATCACGTTTAGTAATACATTTATAAACATAACAATTATATTTATACTCTTATGACATGAGACTCGTTAATTAATTATTAGTATCGAATCATTGCCAGTAACAAAATATATCAGCCATGTAATATTATCATACCTAATGACATTAACTCAAGTGAGAGCTTATTAAGATGTATTTAAATCATAAATTATGTACTCATATATATCTACAGCTTATTATAAATAGAGTCTTGACACATAACATATTACAAGTATTTTGTATTAATAATTAAATTATAAAATAAAATAGCAACTGAATAAATGTAAAATGATATAAATAAAATGTCATTTTGTTAATTGTAAATAAATTTATATATATATATATAATGTGTTGATATTACTGAACTATATAACACCATTAATTTTAGGACATATATTCGACAATAACAAATTTGATTATATGAAATTTAATGAAAACATAATTTAATCATCAATGTCACCAAATTTATTAGTGTTGGGACTATTAAATCTCTCTCAAAATTTCTGATTAAAAATTATCAAACAAGTAACAAATAAAAATAAAATTTGATATAAAAACGAAGTGGGTTGAATGCTCATACAAATCGATATATTAAAAATTATCTAGAAAGATGCATGGCTACTTTCATTCAAGTTTGAATTAATAAATTAATAATAAGTAATGGTCTCGGTGATGAGGAAAGATTGCACTGATCTGTCAATATATTATAAGAATATAACGATTAATTAAAAAGTTATCCTCAGCTTCTTGTTGTCAATGAAATCATTGAATTATCTGAAGATGGAGTCTCAACGTGTTGTCGACGTGAAAAGGATTCAAATTCATAGATTTTTCCAAGTCAGAAATTTGCTGGATGTATTCTCTTTAACTCGGGACATGATTATTTCGAAATGCACGTTTGAGTTATTTAATTATACAGTGAGTTATGTATATCCCACCATTTTGAGAGGGAATTGTAAATTTTATACCAAATATATATATTTTCTTTAATCTTCTATATCGAATCTCAAATCAATGGGACAATAACTTCCTTTCTGAAAAAATAAACTATAGATGCCATGACTAAAGCAGCTATGACTATTGTCACGGAACTTCTTTTTGTTATAGGGGCATCGCCCCTAACTCTAAATTCTCCTCCCAATTAGCATACCTAATATTTAGGATTGTGATGGCTATCCTATATACTCCGAAGATATTGTGGCTCGTTTCTCCAACAAAAGCATTTCTGTTCAAAACAAACCATATTTTATCAAAAAAAAAAATTGAACCAATTTGTGATCACGAAACTATATAAACCAGCTAGGACGACATTCTTACTGCGTATGACATGTTTATAAGATGGAATGAGATACATAGAGAGAATCAGAGCAAATAAGAAATATAAGTATGATCAATATGTTATAAAATAAATAAACAACAAAATATGGAAGATCGATTGATTTTCTAAAACCTTTAATTTACTTGTCAAGTATCGAAATAATATTGAACAGATAGTTGATTGCTAATGAATAAAATAATTAGATCGCGTTTGGTGCGAGATTACACCAAATCAAATCTTTAAGTATTTAATTAGTTACAAGATTAATGACACTTAAAAAGCTTCGAGAGGTAAACTGATTATCACTCTGAGCAGGACATGGACTCCGTCGCCTGTGTTGAAGAGACCGGATTTCGAGAATATGGACTCAAGGGAGGTTATGGGCTGAGGCTTTGAAGCCAACTTAAGCCTTATTCCTAGTGCGTCACAAGAAGTAGACCGAGAGGTCCATTGTAGCCCAAATCCTCTAGTCACTGTATACCTTTCTTCAACCCCCAGAACCCTGCAGATTTCTCAAGTGATTAACGATTTTAATCATTTGAATTTAACTGAATTAAACCAAGCAGGAGATTCAGACACATAATAGTATAATAGAAGGCTAGGATTTTGTTTTACTTTCTTCCCTATCAGGCTAGCTCAAACTCTGTATATAAAAAAAACAAAAAAAACAATAACCTTCAAGACTGACAGGGGATTCAAATCAATAAAAACATTGTCTTTATTCAACTTTCAACTGTGTGTTTGGTTTCGTGGAGTCATGAAAACATTCTTTTTCTCCCCTTGAATCTAGAGAATAATTTTATGATCGAGATATTCACTGTATCAGTTTTCTTTATTGTTTTATTTAATAAAGCTGTGCTTGCTGTTTACTTCTTTAAATAATAATGAAACTAAATATATTATGTACAGAGAAAAATGAAACATTGAAAAGATAATTAAGGTGAAGTGGCGATGGATCTTCTCATTTGCATTTAAGGTGAAGTGGTATATAAAATAATATAGAAAATATTCTAGTCCTTATTTTTATTGAAAAAATATTTTTTTTAATAAAAATCTTTAAAGAAGTTAATATATATTAAAAAAGATAAAAAAAAGGTTAATCTATTACAAGAATAATAAAGAGGAAATTCACGACTCATAAAATATATATATATATATATATATAATAAAGAACAAATTAATGAAAATGATAATCCAACATATCGTAATGCAAAGACTTAGTAATCTAATTAAAAAAAAAAAAAAAAACTTCAGATTTTATTGCCGAATCATCTCATTTGCCTCAACTAGTTGACTTGCTAGAAAGAAGTAACGGTTCCTCTAAATCAATTGTGCAATTTTCCTTCTCTAAATTTTCTTCTATATTAACTCGCACAATCCCTTTTTGATCATTCTGTAGATCCGGATGACCTGTTTCTTCCTTGATCTCTTCAATGTCTTTAGCCTTACCCCATAACACCTCGTATAAACCAATTATCACGGCGCATGCACCCAACAAGCTCAAGTTGAAACCATGGAGGATTTTAGAATTTAACAACTATCACCCAAAAAATTAAATATTTGTAACAGATATATTAAGTGAATTAATGTTAATTACCATCCGATATAAATTTCTTCATGTATAAATAAACCGGTGATTATGGTCACAATAACTGTGCATAAAGGATTGAACATAACACAGAAGAGTGGACCTCTTTTGGAAAATGCACCAAGTTTGAATAAAGAAAGCAACTGCCATTCCAATTCCCTGTAAAATAAGTTCAGTTAGATCTCAAAAAATAAAAATAAAAAAGTCGATGATCGAATATTCAATGCAAATTTACTCTGTTTGAAGATACTATGCAAAAGAGCCCTCTAAACTTTCTTCTTCTCTCTTTATTTTTGTTGCTTGAGATGGTCAGTTAATTTTCAATCATATTGTGATTTGAAAAATACTCATGGAAAAATTATTACTGACCGAATACAAACAACAAGCTAATTCTAGAAATGAATGCAAAGCCCAGGCCTCAGGATTTTTTTCTACAAAGAATGCTGCAGTTGCTGATTGTAATGATGCCAAGAAACGCATCCAAGCAGTTGTATATACATGGTCAGGACAGGCTTTAGAAATTGTAGCCTGTTGAAACATTGAAGAGTAGACTTTAGTTAAGGAGATCAAATATAAGATGTCATAGAATTTGTCGATCAAATATACCTGTGAAATCAGCAAAAATGCCCAGCACCAGTTGCTTGCAGCTCCTACGCTGAATAGTAATGAATTTTGTGGTACGAATTCTGCGTTTAATAGCTTTGGCCCTTTGAGCAAGCCCATACAAATGGCTCCACTGACGCAGAAAATAGTCCCTAGAATCTTGGCAATGCTTCTCAAACTTCGAATATCAACTTTCTCCCATCTAGTTAATCAATTTGAAGTCTAGAAAATTATGTAAAAGATTCTACTATACAACATACAGAACTTGAATGTCAAATGACTATGGAATAACAGAATACAAATGTATATATAGTAACATTTATAAGGTGGAATGATAACATGGTGGTCATTTGAAGTCAGATGATAAGAGTATATTCCCAGCAATGAATGCCATCAGAAATGTGACTACGGGAGTGACATTATTCATCGAACTTGCGACAGTTGAAGAGGATAAGAGTAGGCCCTCAAAATACGTACACTGATAACTTGTTACACTGCAAAAGAAATTTGTAACTAAAGGTTCAGCCAATATGTAATACCACCAATGCCATTAGAACCTGAAAAATAAATTCAGAAATATGTTTACCCAATAAGAGATGCTACAAATAACCAAGCAAAGCTACTTAATCTAAAAGACGGCCTGCAGGAATTTTTTCTTTCAATAGAAAACAACAGAATAGAGTGAGAGACATTTTAAGACATCTCAACCTAATATATATGTTTTCTATAATCGCCTATATCAAATCTCATGATCAATCAGACGCTTAAGAATCTACCTTCTGGAGAAATAAGCAATAGGTGCCATAACTACAGCGGCTATGGCTGGCCTGAAGACCCCGTAGATCTTGGGGCTCATTCCTTGAACAAAAGTAGCTCTCGTCCAAAGAACAACCCCTGCATAAAAGAACTGCAATCCAACCATAGCTATTGATGGCTTGTAAGCTTCCAAACGACCCATTTTCGATTCAAAAATTTTGAACCAATCTTTACTTGAGAATGAAGAAAATAATGCCGTTACTTTTCAATTCTTTGAATTACGAGAGTTATAATGAGCTTATATGCATCTTCACTAATCATTCTTAGATGGTAACTAATTACATTGCAAAAAAGGAAACCTAGAACAACCTAGAGAACATCACGTGTATAGCATAATAGGGCAGCAAATTCTCATTTTGTTTTGTCATCAAAACAGCTGTTGATGACAAGTGCACCTGCTTGCTCTATAAGGGATTGTTCCACCAAAACTGAACAGTTTTTTTTTTTTTTTTTGGCCTAGCTGGAATTCAGCTTATCAAAACTTCCTGGAAATATAAGTACGAGGACAGCAGCTAATTCTTCCTTGGTTCAAGTTTGCTTCAGTCTTAACATCTTTGACCACCGAACTATATAAACTAGCTAGTATGATATCCTTACTGCTTACGGCATA
>JAWDEX010000018.1:1498233-1521661 GCA_035221805.1 Trichilia hirta
AATAAGGAATGACAGTCCTGATCCTATGACCCCCTGCTCATGATAAAAACATAAATATATTATTGTAAACTTAAATTTTTTGATGTTGAGTTGTTAATTTCTTGGAATTGTTATGATGAAGCAATCGCTTACCGAGTAGAAACAGCAAAAAACTTCAAAATTTGAATGCAAACTCCACGCTTCGGGGTTTGGATCTGTTAATAACGCAAATGCTGCAGACTGAAGAGTTGAGAAGAAACACAGCCAAGCTGATGAAGAAAGGTGGTCGGGATTGCTAGCTGACACTGGAACCTGTTCAGAAAAGTGTTAAGTAATGTAAGTGATCATGATCATGGAAACGTTGGATATCTGAAGGGTGAATTCTGATCGAAATACCTGAAGAATCAGCCACAATGACCAGCAAAGAGTACTTGTAAAGAGAAAGAGACAACCCAGCAACCAGTTGTCACCTCCCGTACTGCCAAATGAGAAAGATCTCATTGGCAGCTCTTCGCCGTTCAGCAGTTTGGGACCTCGGAGCAAAGCCATGGAAATGGCTCCACTGACGCAGAAAAGAGTTCCTGTTATTTTGGCAATGCTTCTTGAACTTCGGATATCTACCTTCTCTAACCTGTTTACAAATTAAGACTTAGGTACGTTTTCAAAATTAAACACGAGACCATTTTCATGTGTGCTATATATTCCAGTAATCAAGTTTTCAGAATTTACCCAACAATGGCTGCGATTATAAACGTGACTGCCGGAACGAGATTGGCCATTGCACTTGCCATTGATGATGAAGCTAAGTATAAACCCTCAAAATAGATGTTCTGATTGATAGTTACCCTGTGTGAAAATCGATGGACAAACTCAACATTCCTCCTTTCACATCACATCCATATGATAAAATGTATAAAATTAACTATTCAGAAAAATTAAAAGAAAAAGAAAGAAAGAAAAAACACATATACCCTATAAGTGAAGTCAAAAATATTAAACAAGAGCTCCTTAATGTCAGAGAAGAACTTGATTTACCCCTGCAAACAAAATAAATAAATAAACATCAAGCAATTGTACATAAGAAGGAAAAAGTGATTCAGAGAGAATATAATTTACCTTGAGAAATATGCAATAGGTGCAATGACCAAAGTAGCAATGGCTTGCCTGTAAACTATGAAAACCCTAGGGCTCATTCCTTGCAATAAAGCTGCTCTTGTGGAGAGAGACACGCCTGAATAAATGAATTGTAAAGCAAACATAGCAATTGTAGGCATGTAATCTCTTAAACCATCCATCTCTGACGAAAACTGAAATTAATGTCACAGTGAAAAGCCCTGCTCAAATAGCGCACACACACAGATATATATATATATATATTATGTATGTATGTATGTATGTATGTCGACTTGCACGCACATGTGAAAGCAGAGACAGAAACATTCAGAACATGTCAGCGATGACTAGGATGTTACTGGATAAAGAACAATAATCTTTTCAGCCACTAATATTATATGCGAAGACGAGATTTCTTAGAATCATATACAGGGAATATTCGTGTATGGTCACTTTTGTATATACTATGGTGATGTGTGAGATTAAAGTATTGTGACCAAGTAACTACTGTCACTGTACAGTCACAATAGGATAAAATATAAAATATTAGTTAAACATAAATATTTTTTTAAAATTAATGGTATCATATATTTCTTATAATTTTATTTTTAAAATTAAGTTGAAGTCAATAATATTAAACATGCCCTAAATTTCACCTACTGTGTAAGATGGTAAGAATATATATGTTTAACAATCAAAATTAATTATTGATCCAAATTGTTTAGAATTATATAAACAAACTTTTCTACTCTTACATATAATGTAAACGGGTAAATTATTGTTTTTCCTCTTTTTCTGTTTAATACCTCATTACTTCTATGATTTTTTGAAAGTTATTTGATATTCTCTGCTCCTCAGTTCTACTCTAAAAAATTATAAAATTTGATTTGATATTTTCATTTTTTAAAGATAAAATTAAAAAACATTGAGATATTGATTTTTTTTTTTTAAAGTAAGAGAGTAATAAAATATTAAATTAAAAAGTAAAAGAAAATGGTATTAACCGGTGTAAGCATAAAATACATCAAATCTTAATTTATGGTAAGCATAAATTATATAAGTCTTGGTTGGGCAGAAATTTTGACTTGGTATTCAATAATTTGATTTGGTAGAACGTTGTTCAGGACGATGGCTAAAATGTATACCAAGAGCAGACTATTAAATTTGCCTTTTCTCGCAGCATGTATCCAAGTGGGTCAGTCATTAGACCTACCACAAAAGCTGATGCTCATTATTCTCAAATACAAAACTACATTGTCTATGGGCTGTCAACACCCACGATAAAATAAAGTATAATAATTTATTAAGTTCAAGGTAGGGAAGGGAACGGCTTTCAAAAAATAATGGTTGGATGGACATCATGCTTGACCAAAATAAACGCTGTGTAAACGTTGTAAGTCGAGAATAAATAATTGAAACGCGTATCGAAAAGCAAATTGGCAGCATTAAAACGAGAAGAAATAATATTGACATCGAAATTAATACTGTTTTATTGTTCACTCTATGTACACTGCCAGCTTAACGAGCATGTATATCATCACGTCCAGCTGGAACATTGTCACGTCCAGCTAGAGCAGCTTGGTGTCTCCGATTCTACCAAAAATAAAAAATAAAATTAATAACTATATAAAAATTATTTATAATTTAAAGCTATAAAACAATTCTTTTTATAGTTTATCCTCCCAATTTTATTAATATTTTGACTCTGAATTTAAACGTACTTATTGTAAATCTCAGTCGTTAATTTTATTATTTTAACATTTAAATACTCTCAATTATATATATAAGGCCTAACAATGCAAGTCCATCATCTAATTCAGATGGACATTTCTTTCCCAAAACTTTTAATATCTCTCTCTTATCAATTATTTTTTGTACTCTTTAAGTGATAAAAATGGTAACGTAATTGAATGTCCCATGTGATCAAAGGGTGGCGATGATGGATTATATTCACAAGAGATCTCAACGTCCCCGATTCTCTTATTCTTGTTTCTATTATTTAAAGCTTTTGTAGATTAGATTCTAATTTCGTCATCCCAATCAGCATATTTTACCATTGACTGATTATTGAAAACAAAAGCTTTAATATTAAAGATCATGAATATGATTAGTAAGAAGTCGAAGAAGAAGAAGCAAATTGAGAAATGGTAATTAATTAACACATGTTAACCTTACTAATGTTGCCACTAGCATAGTAGATAAATTTGTAGTTTATCCTTCAGAATATTCTAGTTCCAATGGATATTCGTTTCATATTGCTTCTTTTGTTACACTTTATTATTTGGATATCTGTATCAATGTCTCGTAAAAAAAAAAAAAAAATTGCCTTCTTGTAAAAGAGAATTGGGAATAAAATTATTCGCTTTCAATTTAAATAAACTGAATAGTTTATTTAAATTAGTATTATTCACTTTCAGTTTAACGCGCGTTATTTAAGAAAATATGAAAGATTAATAACTATATATGATGATTTCCCATGCTGAATATAACTTATTATCCTATTGTATGTCATATATATTATTGGAGACGGCACTTTGATTCATAATGCGATTATTTAATATTAATAAATATATTTAAATTAAGAATATTAATATAAATAATAAATAAATCATTATTGAATTTGTAATTTTAATGAAATTAATAAATAAATAATAATTATATTTATTTATTTATTTATTTAATTGTGTATAATTTTTTTTATTTTTTATCACGCGTTCATTACAATATACAGTCACTAAATAATTAATTTTAAAATTAAATTAACATATATTTTTTTATTGTATTTTATATTAAAATATTTTTTAAAAAATTTATTAGTATTAAATAAATTAAATTCATATTTATAGAATTACTAGTATTTAATAAGATTAAATAGCATAATTTTATTTAAATAAATAATAGTGTTTGATTGCGTCTAATTTTATAACACAAATATAATTTATTTAATATACAGATAATAAATAAATCACATTTATATTTATAATTTTAATATAATCAATAAATAAATTACATTTATATTTAATAAAATTTTATTATATTCACTTGAAACGCAACGCGAATACAATTAGTACCTATATAACAATGGCCACCTTTATATATTCGTATCTGCCATTTCCTTTCTTATTGTATTTTTTTATATACATTGGGCTGAAGTTTGTTGGCTCAATCACTTCAATTTCTGCCCGTGAAGGGCCCAATTCATTAATTTAATGCATATTACTAGTATAATTTTTTGCCATATTAAATTATCAATGAATTGTAATTAATATTATTATTTTCCTAATCTTTTCCAAATTTATTTTTTATCTAAAATCTAAATAAATAAAAATATGTGAATCTAAATAACTTGTTTATTTTTTGAATACAACTATTAAGGCATATCTTTTAATAAAATAAATTTAAAAGTTAATATACTTTTACATTTGTCCCTCATAAAATTTTACATCTCTATCTTTTAATTGGATAATTTTTTCAATAATTTAATAATAAAAAATTCATCTTTACACTCTAAAAATGATTAAAATTATTTAATATTATTATGTTCTATGACTAGCAATCATAGTCTCTTTCATTATTTATTATTCAAAATTTTTCAATAAAAAAATACGACTCATTATTAGTTTAAAATACAAAAATTACATAATTTTTTGTGAAAATTAATTAATAAATTAGAGATAATTAAGTTTTACATGATATTAAATGAAGTAGAGATCAATTTGGGAATTGGAAATAAAATTTAATAGAGTCGTTTAAAACTACATTAATTAAAAATTTTGAGCATAAAATTTTTAGAAAAATTTGGGTCATAATCATATTCAACTTGGATCATAAATAGCTAGATCCAATATTAATTTGAGAGAACATTCATGCCTCTTGAATTGTCTTCGTCTACTAAGCAGTAAGAACATACATGAATCCTTTAAATTGTATACTTTAAAATTATTTTAAATATATCAAATATTTTATTTATGTATGTTCCCACTTTTTAAAATTTGAATTTAATACCAAAACAATATTAACTATATTTATTTTTCTTCAAACGAAAATTTTACTGGCATTAATTGGCAATTTAAAAATACAAACAGAAGCCTTTGCTTCTATTTATTTTTTCAAATAAAGTATAGTCAATATTCTTTTGCGAAAATTAGAAACCTTTATCCAATATTATTTCTGTGATTAAATATAATAGCATTTTTAAAAAAAAAAAAAATTGTCAAATCAAATATTCTTTATGATCTGTCTCTCAAAACAAATAGGGTGACAGAAATTTGTCAATTTGGTTGCATATAAAGAGATGGCAATTCACTTGACTGGGCCAATTAAAATTTTGGGTCCATATTTAATAAATCGGTATAACCACATGTTCAGACGATTAATGGCCAGCAACAAAAACTGACCTCTTTTCATTATTATATCTGAAAACAATAGTAATAATAGTTTATAAAACAATTGTTTCGTTTGTTGATTGTCAAAATTTCACAATTCGAACATGTTAATTAACAAGGAGTCGGTACAAAATTTAATTCAACAAGATGAAATGAAATTAATGAAAGAAAAGTAATAATTTATCCTTATATTTTTTCTATTAAATTTTACCCACATATATTTAACTTGAAATTAAATATAAACAAGATAAAATTTAATAGAAAAATTATTATGAAAGAGAATAATATAATACATGATATGTCATAATTTAATTAGATGATCTTATTAAAATTATTCTATATAAATACATTTTTAAAATGAATTATTTATGTATTATACTAGGTTATAATGGACGATGAAACTATTACATTATGTTATCATTGTCAATACAAAATTAAAATTTAATGGTGCATGATTGTCTCTTACGCATAAATATTAAAATAATGTAATGTATACGAATTAGTAAGATAATATAAATATTTTAAAATTAATTTGTACAATTAAAATTTACATTCGTATATTGTTACATATAGATAAGTAGACGGATAGATAAATATAGATAGAGATGTATATTCATAATAAGTATATATGATTGAGCTATAAACTCTCTATACAAACTATTAGATATAAATTAATGTTATATAGTTTTATCGATTGTCACATGCTCTCTTTTATTTATTTCTATCAATTAAATTAATTTTATATTTTTATTTAACTAATACGTATTATCACTCCACATTAATTTATATATTATAATTTTCATAAAAAAATTTGTATCTTTAGTGTTATCATTAAACAATAATTTTAAAATATGATCTTTTTACGCAAATTATTAGATAGAAATTCTTTATAGGTTATTAATAATATATATTTAAAAAATTGCTTTAAAAATTAAGGGTAAAATAAAATGATGATAGATACCTCTTAGTGATTTCATATCATTAGGGTTCTAGTCATAGTAAATTTATCTCATCAGGTGGTTGAATGAGATGTAATATAGTTGTTATCATATCTAAAATAAAACTATTTTTAAAATATATGATAACTTGAGTCATTAAATACATAACAATAAATTAATATATAAGTTTTAATTTTTAAATTTATACAATTTAATGATTAAAATGGAAAGTTAGAAAGATTAATAGTTAATGTTAATAATTCAATAATTACAATTACTGTTAAATTGTATAAATTGAATTCATATTTAGAATTAAATTAAAAATTCAATATATTATCATTGTCATGGAAAATCGAAGAATACTCAAATTGCCCGACAACTAGGAAGAAATTAAAATAATTGATATCCAATAACGCCACTTATTAGTTGAGAGGTGTTCATAAATTACATATTTTGTATTCCTTACATTACCTTTTATAATTATGAATAATAACCCTCATATAACAACAATTTTGTTCTACCTTCAAATTATGAAACCATCATTTATTATCAAATTCATTATCATTGTATTAGTCGTATGATTATGAGTTTGATCCATGAAGAGGATATGTTTATGTATCTGAAAAATAACATCAAAATACTCTGAATAATTGATAAATTTGGTTAAAATTTACTGTTTTTAAGATATATTCATTAAATAATACATGGTTTTTTAGGTGTTAACGTACGAATGCAAATTTATAATTTTATGAAAAAATTTTATATTAAGTTTCGGAGTTTAGAATATTTATTTTTCTCTTAATTTTTAGGTGAAATAAATTATATATATATATATTTATAGATTCTATATTTTTTTTAGCAATAATATTAGAAATACAAACTCTCTATATTAATTATTAATTATTCAATTTTTATTCAAACATATAAAAATACAAATTAACTGAATAAAATAATATTAATTATTAATTTTTATTCAATTAATATTATCATAATACGTCAATTTATATTTCTTAATTTATTTATACCATTTTTAAATATAAACTTAACATTATATTCAAAACTGATTTAAATTATTCAACCATAGATCCTATCCATATAATATAATTCACATCTTCCACCTGAAAAATCATTAAAGAGTCAAATCGTGGGACAATAAGGAAGAAATTATGAAAGTTAAATAAATCCTCTAGCATCTAGAAACAAAATTGAAACCGCCCATCAATAAAATATGTAATATATTATTTTTCCATTAGATAAAAATAAACATTTTAATTTTTCGGTTGGAAGATAAATTAATTTATGGAAGTATGGAAATTGTGAACCATAATTCTTTTTCTTTTTCTTTTTCTTTTTTTTTTATTAACAAAAGAAATTATAAAAAGGACACAAAATGAAATAGATATATGTGTTGTCGAATTTGTATTTGGATTTATTAATAATTTTTCAAAAATAGTCAACGAAAAGGAAGCATTTGTGAAGTTGGTTGTAACAAAATTGTGAAGTAGATTGTAAATCCTAAAAAACACAGAGATCATAAATTGATGTTCCCTGAAAATGGGCTCTTCGGTAGGAAGCTGTTAAAGTTATTGGTGGTGTTGCTGGGCCACACCCATGTGAAACACTGGCTACATGAATCTCTTAATTCCCAAGGCCTTTTGCTCTTTTTCATTCATTTATTTATATATTTTTAAGTAATATTCATTTTTTTATTTAAAAATTGTTCAATTTAAATAATTTTGGATAATATACTTATTTTTTATTAGTAAAATTTTTAATATAGTATTTTTAAAATTCTGATTGGATGGATTTATTCAAGTAATTTTATATAAAATTGATGTAAAAGGAATTATTCAAATAATTGAATAGATTTATTGAAATAATTATATATAAAATTAGTGTAAAAATAATTTATTCATTAACCTTTTAAATTTATTGCAAAAATTCAAACTAACTAGACTATCTTTAATATTATATGATATTTAAAATAAAAATAAAATCTTATATATCTTGAACAAAGACTTTTTAAAACAAAATTACTTCCTTTGATATACCAAGTTCTTAAAAAATTTATGTTCACCATTTGCGAGTAACTTTTATAATCGTATTCAAAACGTCTCTGTTTATTTTCATTAACATTCATTGCTTATCTTAAATTGATTAACTAGTATATAAATTCAATGTTATTAATAGCTTAGATGAGAAGGATTAACATTTTCTGTTGCAACGATTAATATCATTCATGCTATTAATTAACCCAAATTTAATATATAAATTAAATCCCAATCGAATTCTTTTATTAAATAATTCTTAAGCTTCTTTGAAAAGTATATATTTTGGTAATATTAGAAAATAGTGTTAGTGTAAAATTTTACTAAAGATGGTAGCATGGGATATTTGTTGAGAACATTTCCACATAAAATCATAATCTAAAATAGAGTGAAAAAAAAAAAAATAGATGTTCTTATCAAACTATTGATTTTCGGTTTAACCAAGAGCAAGTGGAAGTGTTTTATTAAAAGCAATTCAATTCGAAAAGCTCTGCGTGGACCAACCTATAAATAAATAAGGTGTACGAAATTAGATTAATTATTTTCATTTATAAATTTCCATAAATTTATCTTATTTATTTCTTTTATTTTATAGCATTTATATATTCTAATTTCACAATTGTCTTTCATTTTAGATGGTCGGACAACCTTGATTATAAGTTTTGAGGGTTTTAACACAAAATGGAGCTTTAGTAAACTTCGAAACAAATCTAATTTATATTTTCGACATATATAAAAGAGTATTTTCTTCAAAAATAAAATAATTTTTCATAATTTTTTTCTCGAAGATCTCGTATGCGTATTTAACTAGGCATGCATTAAGGACATAATTTCATCAACTTAAGAGTTTCAGGTAAGTTTATAGTTTGCACGTCATTGGAATGATTTCCATATTTTTGGCATTCAACTAAGACATAACTGGTGATAAACATCGGGATAAGATCGAGCTAGAATTTATAGTGAGTTAGCATTGTTTATGAGTTGTTTCATATTTTCTAGTATGTTTTTATTAATAAATCCCTAAATTAAATTAATCACTAAATCTACTACGCATTCAAATCTCAACAAAATAGAAAGAGATCGTACAAACAATTGTCAAAAAAAAAAAAAAAAAAATCAATAAACCCAACAATTTTTCTAAGAAAAAATTGATATTGAATAATTCATTTTTAAAATGTATATAAACCAAAATATCTAGTATTTGTATATCATCAAGCTTTTATTAATCTCAATTAGATCATTCACGTAAAATGACTATACAATTTCATATCCACAAAATTTACATCACTTATAAAATTAGTAATTTGCCGACAGAAAACGAGAGTGGAGAGAATAAAATAACTTACTAAATAAATAAAACTTTAACTTTTTGTTCACGAAAAGATCAGTATTGTTTGTTAGGTTTTCTGAACTAAATAAAGTAAGTAATGGAGATTTTCTTACCCAAATCAATGAAGAAGCAAGAGAAAGAGGAAAGACAATTAGATTATCAAAGTTATTAATATAAATCTTCGTGATAATAATAAAAAAGACAAGAATTAAAAAAATAAATCAAAAATATGAATTCAGACACTAGAGATATCAAACTAGAAAATAAATATGCAAACAATAGTATAGAATTACATAAACAATTTAAATAAAAAAAAAAAGACTCACTGAATAAATTTTTAAGATTATTCTTTGTTCTATTGTTTGATTTGATTCTTGAAATTTTCAATATTTACAATAATATTTGCGAAATAATTGAATTAAAGGAAAAACCTGAATGAGATTTTGAGAAGGAGACTAATGATTTAGATTTTGGATCTTTAATTTCTCACATTGCATATTTATACAGGTTGCAGGTTGAGAGACAAGCTAGTTTGATTAAACCCGCATCCTGTCCGTAATCCATGCGGGTAATCAAATGTTTAACTTGTACCCAAATTTTTTTGCAATGCAGGTCGAATTTATTCTTGTACAAGCTGGGTCGGGTATATGTAGGCCGGTCTGGATTTGGGTTTTTCTGCCATCCCTAATTAGGTATTGATACAATGAGCACAAGGTATCAATACATCATAAGGAAGTGCGTTACTTTCATAGAGATATATTGATACGTTTATGAAGCTGTGTCGACACTTATGAACGATTTGTAAAAGTGAATCGATGCGACTTTTTGAGTACATTTCATATGGACACATGTTGGTAATTCTGAGGATGAAAATTTAAAGCGAGGGAACTATGAAAAGATTGTAACCTTTAGGGTATTGACATGTGATAGATGTCAGGGAGCAATAAACGTATGATATAATTTCACACGTTTTGGTAGCTTTTCACATCATTTTAAAATCATCTCTTAATTGGTAAAGTAAGATGATATTTCTCTCAAAAACACTTCGGGTATTAACAATTTACTAAAGGGTTCCGATATGTTTGTACGTTGGTTGCATTTTTTATCCTAAAGTGAGTAAAGACTCAAAAGATATCGATATATTACTCAAGGGTATCAATATATTTCTAAATGTGTCGATATGTTTATACGTAAGTTACATTTTTTGCATTTTGTATTAAACCTCAAGTGATAAAAGGTTAAAAATATCAATGTGTTTTTCAAGGGTGTCGACACATTTTTTAAAGGTGTCGATACGTTAACTACAAGGTATCAACACTCGCGATTTATATATCAGCACTTCTTCAATTTGTGTCGATCCTTTGTACCTAAGTTACTGAACTTGATTAGACTTATATCTACGTTAATACAAACACAATTTTATGCAAAAATCAACACGCCTACTCAATGTTAGTCAATTGCTCATTGGTGTTGACATACTCAATGCACATATTCCCTTTGCTAACATGATCACGAATGAAGTGATGCCTAATTTTTATATATTTTATTTTAGAGTGATGTACCAAGTTCTTAGTTAAATTGATGGCACTTGTGTTATCATACATAATTAAAATTTTTTCAATTTTTATACTATAATCTAGCAATTGATGTTTGATTCATAAAAGTAGTGCATAATAACTACCAAGAAAACATATTCAGCTTCAGTAGTGGACAAAGCAACTGTGCTTTGCTTTTTACTAAATCATGATACTAATATATTTCTAAGGAAGTAATATGTACTACTAGTGCTCTTTCTATCCATTTTACATCCTTCATAGCCTACATAAGAATATTTTTTAAGAACAAGTAAATCATTTTTAGCATAAAATAATCCCAAATTTGGTATTCTTCTTAGATATTGAAATATATTTTTTTTAAAACTACTAAGTGCAATTCTTTAGGATTAGCTTAGAATTTTGCACGCACCCATAAACTTTTGAGAATGTTAGGCTTAGATGCAGTTAAATACAACAATGATTTTATCATTCTTTTACACAACTTATAGTTTACACTCTTGTCAAAGTCATTTTATCTAATAAAGTGATGTACTTATAGGTGTATCCATGTGTCTTCCCTCTAAAAGTTTGAACTTTTTTAAAATATCCTTTATATACTTAGATTGAAAGATTTAAATTTTATCATTTGTTTGTTTTATTTGTAAATCCAAAAAAAAGTTTAATTCTCCCATTATACTCATTTCAAATTCAATTCTCATTAAATTTAAAAAATCATCACACATGAATTTATTAGTGCTATCAAAGATAATATCATCTATATAAATTTGAACAATTAAAATATTTTTATGTTTGATTTTGATATAAAGAGTTTTATCAATGCTCCCCCTTTTAAATTAAATTCATTATTTAGCAAAAAATCATTAAGTTTCTTATGCTAAGTTTTAAGAGCCTATTTTTAAATCATGAAAAAGCTTTAGTGAGTTTATACACATAATTTGAAAATTTATGACTTTTAAAATTAGGAGGTTGTTCAACATGAACTTGTTCATTAAGAAAGTTATTTAAAAAAGCACTTTTAACATCTATTTGATAAAGTTTAAAATCTTTAAAACAAGCAAATGTTAAAAGAATTTGAATTGCTTCTAGTCTACTCAGGGGAGCATATGGCTCATCATAGTCTATCCCTTTTTCTTGGCTACAACCTTGAGCAACGAGTCTAATCTTATTTTTAGTTCTATGCCAATGCTCATTTAATTTATTCCTAAAGACTCATTTGATTTTTATAATTTGATAGTTACCTAGTCTTAAAACTAAGGTCCATACCTCATTTTTTTTTGAAATTGATTTAATTTCTCTTGCATTGCCAAAACCCAATCTTTATCATCTAAGACTTTTTCAATCTTACTAGACTCTATCTAAGATATAAATGCAAGATTTTGAATTTTTTCAAGATTTTGAGGTAATTCCTTATTGATTTTGTTCTAACTCCTTAAGAAGGATTATCAATGATTAATTCTCTAAGGTGATTTAATGCATACTTTCAAGTTTTTTAAAGTTTCTTAAGAGATTTCTTTATGTTCTTCTATAGTACCTTTTGTTTATCATTATAAGTATCATTTATCCTCAAATTATTCAACTTTTTTTTGTGACCTCTATTTTTTTTGCCTTTTTGTAGCTATCATTTTAGTCGTATCCTGATTCAACTCATTAAAGGTTACATGTACAATTTCTTCAACTACTTAGGTTCTTCGATTATATACTCTATATGCCTTACTTTTAGATGAGTAGTCTAAGAATATACCTAAATAAATGAATTTTAGGTTCAAGCTTTTTAAGATTGTCTTTGGAGTTTAGGATATAACAAGTACATTTAAAGACTCTAAAATAACTAATCTTTGACTTTTTTTGATAAATAAGCTCATAAGAAGTATTTTCGAAATATTTTTTAATCAACATCCTATTTATGATGTAACATGATGTAATAGAATAAACATTAATTAAATATTTAATAAATCTTCGAGAGATAATCACTACCACTAGCTACTCCCTATTCAACACATGATTATATGTAATTGAAATGTGAGAGAGGTGAATATATGGAAGTATACTCTATAAATGGGTATAAAATATATATAAATATATAGACAAAAATAGTTAAATAAAATCATTTAAATAAAGTATCTTTAAAAAAGAGTTTAAAATATTTATTTATAATTTTATAAAAATATTTTATTTACTTAAAAACCATGGTTCATTTAAATAAAAATTATTGGGTTAGCCTTTTTTCTCGATGATCACTTTGGTCAAGAATAAACTCGAGCCATCATTGACCTATTCTTTTTTATAAAAAAGCAATGCAAGTAAAAAAAAATAATATGCATATATTTTCAAGTAAAACTATGATTATTTTTATAAAAATTACTTATCACTAATGTTAATCTTAAGTAGCACGTGATTCTACACGTACCTGTCCCGATATTCTTACCTAATAAGTCACTCCATAAATTGGATTGTAATCTCCCTTATACCAATCCCAATGGCATACTCATTTATCTAAACAGTCATTACTTTGGCTCGTCCCTAAGTTACTTAATACCTTGTAGTTACAGATAGTCTCTGGCCATTAAATTAATTATGAAATTAATAAAATCCAAAATTAACAATATTTATATACGTATCATCATGATTTAAACATATCAAATAAACATCATTTCAGCAGAACCAGCTTTGTAGCCTTATATACAAATCAATATAAAATCGAACATGCCATATTTGTTTAATTTAAAACAACATTTATCAAATAAATTATTTCTTAAATTATAAAATAAGTAAGTTTTCATTAAACAATTTAAAAGCATTTAAAAGAAAGAAAATTCACTCACAAACTAGAAAGGATATACACTCTCTTTATTCTTTATGCCTCGAAGTCTTATCGCTTAGATTCTCGAAGCCTAGATCACATGTATATCAATAAACTTATCAATTCTAAATCTCAAATAAAAGTTAATATGATCTATGCACTATGAGTATGGTTAAAATACTAAGATCTCCTAATCAAACCTAACCTATTGAAATTATGTACATTTTTAATCATTTATCCAATTTTTACTAAATGAAATCCCGTGGCTATTCTTAATTCATCACAATTATTTCTAGTATGTAATATAAGAAAAATTAACTTTCTAACCCATACATTCTAGAATAAACAGTACTCATGCATAATAACTCCTTATTCAATATTTATAAAAACTTTTATTTAAGTCATTCTAACTTTTATTATAATACTATTTAGCTATATTCTTCAAATTTATACTCAATTCATCTCCATCAAGCCTAATTTCTCAAATTTTGTAATACACAGTAAAATCTCAAGTTATAAATTCAATTAAACGATGAATTTAGGTTTAAAACTAGTTTAAAATCTTATTTAGGAGTTTTTTAGAACTTAAGGAAGCTGATTCCTACACTGATTTAAAAAAATCCCAAATTAGGTCTTAAAACCCTAGATTTCTCGTGATTTCTTAACTCAAACTTGAAAATAATTCTTGTAATAATCTTAAAATGATGTTTTAAATTTATTTTAATTGAGAAATTAAAAAAAAATGTAAAGATTAGTGAAGTGAGTTTTTTAGATTTAAGAGAGAAGAATGAGAAAAACACATAAGAGGGGAAAAGAGAAAGAAAATGAGAAGTTTAAAAGGTTTTAGGGGATATGTATTAAGATATAAAAGGTCCAAAATGTCTTTAAAACATTAAAGAAATAAGGTTTGGAATAAGGGGGTAAATTATTATTTAAAAAAAAAAAAAAAACTGTGGATGTCCGACGCCAACATTCCAATAGGTCAAGTCTAATACCATGTTCAGCACTAAACATTGGACTAGATACCCTCAAGTGTTTTGGCCTAAAATGCCTTCATTTGGTCTTGGCCTTTCCTTACTTTTCGACATTGTTTTTACTCTCATTCAATATATATTTTCACTCTAATTTTTTTTTAACCTCAAGTTTTTTCTTCTTTTTTTGAGTGCCAAAAATCGGTTAGTCAATCGAAAATCTAGATCAATAAAAATTTATTGCGAACTTAAAGTATTTAAAAAAGCTTACATCTAAAAAATATCTTTCAAACTCGATCGTTTCTTAACGAAATCTTGTCAAATTTTTCATCTTATTTCAATACTATTTAATCTTAACATACGTAGTATTTGTTGGCTTATACGACAAAAATAATAAAAATATTCTTAAATAATAAAAAAATCAAAATATACTTAGTTAAAAATACAAATCTTATATTTCATTTAAAATATTAGCCACTATTTTAATTAAAAAGAACCTAATTATTTTTTTTATTTATTTATAACAAGTATCTTATGGCTAATTAATTAATTATTATATGCCACATGTCTCATTAATTAGTAAACATTACACCTGCCTCGTATTTAATTATTTATTACATGCCATATGTCTCATTTGAAAAATAAATATTACAATCCTCCCCTTAAAAAGAAATAATTAAACGTATGAAATAAAAAAAAAAATGACAAATATAAATGTAAAAATCAGGATTACATCACATATTCAAAGATTGATTCCAGACTAAAAATAATGTCAATACTCTAAAGAAAAGAAAACAAAACAAAAAGTTAAGAAGCCTATTATTTGTGTTATTTATTAATTAGGTTGAAAATACGAAATCAATTTCACCTAAAATCGAGGCTTTCATTTTCACTCAAAAATGGAAAATAGGGACCTCTCTCATTTCTTAGAATTTCGACTTTTTTCCCAATAATTCACCCTTTTTATCCTTTTCACCATTAAAATGTAATACACGGTTTTCTCTCAAATTCTATACCAACATCACACATCTTTAATTCTCTCCCAACTAAATCATTGACTAGTTAAGGAAATTCTAATTGTGATGTATAACTAATCTTCATAAGCTTCTTAGTGCACATTATGTCTTTTATACAACTTGTATCTAAATACACCCAATTTTATGGAAGTACTTATCAATAAATACAAAATTTTGTTGGTCAGTAACGGTTATAACTATACAACTTATTCATAGTCCTGAAAGGAAGATCTTCTCGTCTATTTCGCTCTTTTGGTTTATGATTTTAAGTTCAAAGCATTTGTATTTATTGTATTTTTGGAGCATTACAACACTTCTTTTTCTTCAATTTAATGATCAAATGTAGACTTCATGTACAATTTTGCTTCAATCTAATTCTAAAGTATTTTAAAACAATAAATTTTGAGTCGGTTCATACTAATTCTTGAAATTTTACTTAAAAAGATTAATTATGTTTATTGGAAATTATTTTTTTGTTTTAGTCAAGTGAGTGTTTAGAAATAATTTTTCATCATAAAAATAATGGAAAATTGTACATAACATATGCATAATTAAAGTCTTATTCAAAGTAATAAGAAAGTATTTTCGATCTTGTTTGAATTTTCACTTTTAGTAAGATCTTTTATTCTTTAGTTATTTAATGAAATAATGATTTTATTTAATTATTATTTTTTGTAAAATTAAATTTATTAATTAATTTGATTAAGAAAACGCCCTTTTACATAATGAAAATATTTTAGTACTTACAACAAAGAGTCGATAAATAATTGACACCATATATATGAATTGACAGATTAGTACCACGTGTATTCATATTATTATATCAAATAAATCTTAAAACTGATTAAGATAGTGATATTTAAGAAATAAAAATATCATTGACTTCTAATCTTGAACATAGCAAACAAAACATAAATTGAAAATGAAGAAAATACGTGCATGACCACAACAAAAGGTTACGGTGGTTAGGGATGGTAAAAATATCTCAATATGATTCAGCATCAAAAAAATACGTACGATTTAGATTTAAAAAAGATTTGTATTGGAATAAAGAAAATAGTTTAATTTGAATAAAAAATTCTAATCCATGCAAATTTGAATTTCACATAACTCGAAAAAATTCAGTCTCCATATTTAAATTTTTATCATTAATTACCGTTGAATATCGTTGAAAATTTTTTTTAATAATATTTTTATATAAAATTTAATATAATTAAAATTCTCATTCAATCTCTATATGATAATATTATTATAATTATTATATGATTAATTATCTATTTTAAATTTAGAGTTCAATTTTTAATATTAAAAATTTAACTTTAAATTTATAAAAAATAATTATTAATATGATAATTATAATAGTATTATTACATAAAAAGTTATTCGAAAATTTTAGCGGTATTAAATTTGATATAAAATAATATTAAAAAGAATTTTCGAAGGTCAACAACAGTGATATACGAATTTATTTCGAATGAAAGGTCTAGGGATCCGCGCCACTGCAATGACCCGAACATTATTTGGGTCTTTGTTCAGATCTGGGTGCGGCAAAACCCGATCCGGACCCAGGATTTTCCCATCCCGTACTTATCCCCACTCTCCCAACCATACGAGGCATTAATTTCTTGGCGGTGGGAGGCCATATCACACTACAGCTGTGTGCTACGTTTCGCAGAAAGATAGAGGAAACACCGAAAACAATTGAGAATACATTAAAACCCAAATACAGCCTCGGTCATAATCTGACGACCGCCTATCTTTAACAAACATAGAAATTGAAAAAAAGATAGCCAAAGATAAAGATTGATTATGGGTTTTACCTCTATATTTTGAATTTCTCAGCTTTTTCGAAGAAAAAAAGGCAAGAAAAATATTTGAGCCATAAGCCTATATAAGTGGGTGAGTTGGAGAGTTGTGAGACTTACAACTAATTGCAGCTAGCTAGAGCTATAATTGAGAGAGCCTGGAAGAAGAGAAGTCAAAATCAGGAAGAGAAATTAGCTAGCTTTGATTATATGCATACAAGCTTCTGATTGAACTTCACTTTTTCATTGTTTTCCCACTCTCTCGACACTCTGAGTTTTGCTATAAGGGAGATAGCAAAAGGTAGATTGAGTGAGAACATAGCTTGATCTTCTTGGGAAAGAGAGAAGAAAAATATGGTTGCTCCTCTGTCTACTTGGCCCTGGGATGATCTAGGCATGTTCAAGGTACAGAAAATTTTATTTGTTTTGTTTTCTGAAAGTGTTGCTTGCTTTTTTCTTTTTCTTTCTTTCTTTCTTTCTTTTTTTTTCAATTTCTACTGATGATGATAATCTGTTGATGTTTTCTTGTGTTGTGTAGTATGTTTTGTATGGGCCTCTTCTGGGAAAAGCTGCATATTCATGGGTTTATGAGAATAACAGAATTGAATATTGGTGTCTTCACATTCTGATGATATCTATCCTTAGAGGATGCATTCATATGCTAGTAACCTCGTTCAGTAACATGCTTTTCCTCAATCGAACTCGTCGGATTATGCAGCGGGGAATTGATTTTGATCAGATTGACAAAGAATGGAACTGGTATTTTTGACATTAAATCAGTTTATACACCTTGAGCTGATCTTGATCATATATACTTGTCTGGTTGCGATTAATCAATTTAACTCGTCAGTTTTCCCTTATTTTATTTTATTTTTTGTTTCCAGGGATAATTTCATTCTTCTTCAAGCATTAATCGCTTCTCTGGCCTACTACATGTTCCCAAGTTTAGAAAACCTTCCACTGTGGAACACAAAAGGATTTATTGCATTACTGATACTTCATGTGACAGTTTCAGAACCTTTATATTATTTTTTACACAGATATTTCCACAAATATTATTACCTTTTTACCCATTACCATTCACTTCACCATTCATCTCCAGTTCCCCAGATTTCAACAGGTAATTAGAAAAAAAAAACCTTGTACTAAACTTTTCTTCTGCATTTCTGCATCAATCCATTTCTGATTAATTATTTATTTCTTTTTTTTTATTTGATCATGATGCAGCTGGACATGCCACATTATTGGAGCATCTTGTATTAAGTTTAATTGTTGCCGTTCCGATATTGGGATCTTCTGTCATCGGATATGGATCAATAAGCATTGCCTATGGCTATATTTTGATCTTTGATTGTCTAAGATATTTGGGGCACTGCAATGTTGAAATTATTCCTAATCGGTGGTTTGAAAATTTCCCATTTCTCCAATATCTTGTATATACACCCACGTAAGTAATTTCATTCTCACAAGCATAAAATGAGTAAAACTTCTAAGTTTACTCTTAGGAAAATTAGATCTTCTCATTATTATTGTTTGTAAGAAAGGTTTAGATGTTAATGCATGCAAAACGTTTCCCAAATCATCCTATTGCTCAAGGGAGATTTCTGTCTAAGCGAACCTCATTATTGTAGCCAAACTGTTCTTGTTCATTTATAGAATAAATTCACTTATTAAGGCGTGCAAATTTTGGTTTCCTTTAGTGGAAAAAACTTTTCTACGTCAAGTTAGGTTAATAATAAGAGATTCCAAACGAACGAACCGGAAATTTATTATTGATAAAATTGTTTCTTGTGGTTGTTTTACAGATACCACAGCCTGCACCACACAGAGAAGGAAACCAATTTCTGCCTCTTTATGCCTCTCTTTGACGCCATGGGGAAGACTCTTAATAACAAATCGTGGGAAGAACATAAGAAAATTGTTTCAGCTTCTCGTAATTTCTGAAAGCATTTCTCTTCATTTCAATTGCATTTTACAGCAAGCTTCTAGTCTAACTGGGGACCATTTCATCCGATTATATGGTTGAGACTACCCAAAAACTGCTATATGACCCAATGCATTATCCTGGAGAAACGACCTTCTATATGCCATCTCTATATACACCCATCAAATAATAGAATCATGTTATATACACATTTGATTTTATATAATATATACATATACAAATATTATCTAATAAAACCATATCATATCTATCTACCTATGTGTAAATGCTCACGTCATATCTTTTTTAAATGGGTGAACAATCGTTTGCTTTAGGGAAGAAATTTTTTCCCTACCATTTCTTGCAGGTCCATAATTCACATTGATTATGAACCTTTATTGCATATGCGTAGATTGATAAGAAAAAAAGAAAAAAAAGAAGGGTTTTGACTAGAATTTATATTTTGACATTAATGCAGGAAAAAATGGGAGGGTTCCGGATTTCGTTTTCCTAGCCCATGTGGTGGACATAACAGCATCGATGCATGCACCATTTGTTTTCAGATCCATGTCATCTTTGCCATTCACAACTAGGCTCTTTTTGGTGCCTTGTTGGCCAATAGCATTTTTATTTATGCTTGCTATGTGGGCGTGGTCAAAAACTTTCTTAGTCTCCTTTTACTATCTTAGAGGAAAATTGCACCAAACTTGGTCTGTACCTAGATATGGTTTTCAGGTACATTTCACATGTAGACCTTTTCTCTTCAAATATTAAATCCAACTTTTACCCAATTTGATGTGAGCGAGATTTGAGCAAATAATTTGCTATCTATACAGTATTTCTTACCGTTTGCTCGAGAAGGAATCAATAATCAAATAGAGGAGGCGATCCTAAGGGCCGATAGACTCGGGGTTAAAGTTCTTAGCCTTGCTGCATTGAATAAGGTTTGCATTTCTTCTTTGAATTTTCTTTTTCTTATTAATTTTTTACCATCGTTTTGAAGACTAAAAGAAAACAAATATAATACGTACAACAATTTTAAGTTCTGGCAATTACTGGCAAAGTAGTTGGAAAAATTAATTTAGACATCAAAACCAAAACATGTTCTGCATTGATGTCTGTGATGGAAAGTGGACCTTCACATTAATAGTACAATAATATCGCTTCTTATAATCAGTTTGGCATCTGCCCACAATTATTTCACTATCGTTTCTATCTGTCTTCTGCTCATCAGTAATCAATTCCTGCTACAATTTGTCCATTTTATTTTTCGGAACAAAACCCCAAAAATATTCATAATCTTGAAAAGCAGAAGTTTCTTCAGTTTCTGAGTAAAAATGATCCTATTAATATCAATTTAGCTCTTCCAGTCAGTAATTTTCCTCTGAAATTCGGCATTTTCGACCATTATAGAAGCAGGTAACTTAATTAATTGTTATGTAACAATGCCAATCTATTCATAAATAGAATTTTGGATATGTCTCATCTTTATAAATATATATTATATGCAATATATATAAGACATTGACGTTTACAAGACGGAAATACTATTACATACTTTTGCAGTAATGGAAAGAGAAAATTGTGGAGAATTGAATATATTGACCTACCTCGAACAACTGGATGCAATTGGCATTTAATCCAAGAATTACATACAAAGATCAATTATTTATTGATCTATCAATTTTGATATTACTTATTGACGATATAGAATCTTTTTAATTAATTTACTTATTTATTTATTATTATTTATTTTTATCTTATGTGCAGAATGAATCTCTAAATGGTGGTGGAACTCTCTATGTAAACAAGCATCCAAACCTTAAAGTTAAAGTTGTCCATGGAAATACACTTACAGCTGCAGTTATTCTGAACGAGCTTCCAAATGATGTTAAAGAAGTATTTTTAACAGGAGCTACTTCAAAACTTGGAAGAGCAATTGCTCTTTATCTCTGCCGAAAGAAAGTTCGAGTGCTTGTAAGTATTAAAATCTATTTGTTTGTATTTTTTAATCTAACATATAATAATAAAGTGTTTCCCCACCATTATTAGTATATTATAAGAATTTTGCCAGCAACATTATATTGAAACGTTAATGTTGTTTTGTAGGGAAGATATGAGACTTAGCCAAAATATTTAAACGGCCCGTTGAAATTAAATGCAATAAGCACTTTAGGTTGGAGTCTTAATTTCTATTTTTTTTTTTTTTAATTTTATTTTAACGCATGCCATCCTTCCATGTTTTCCATGGTCCATGATCTTGCATTAAGTAGGACACCAGTCCAAATATATTGGGTACGATTATGACTTTAATCATATTTTATTTATGAATTCAGCTTGAATCGTTACTTGTCAGCAAAGACACTATTATTTTGTTTAACAAGAATAGCTAAGTTTGGTGCACGCTAATTATCTTAATTTTATGTAACCCGTACTAAAGATCTGTTTAACGTTTGTATTTAGAGTACATGCTACGCGATATCTCATAAAATTAAGCAGAAAAAAAGTTATATTAATGTGCATTTTAATTTTTACTGTAGATGTTGACTCTATCAACAGAAAGATTCCAAAAAATTCAGAAGGAAGCACCTGTGGATTGTCAAAACTACCTTGTTCAAGTGACAAAATACCAGGCAGCTCAAAATTGCAAGGTGTGTTAATTATCATTTATCTTTGATTATGAAATTGAATTAATTATTTACTTGTAAAGTTAAAAAGCATATATGTGATTGAATTTAATTATTGTTTCTTAAAATAGACATGGATTGTGGGCAAATGGATTACACCAAAGGAGCAAAGTTGGGCTCCTCCTGGAGCACATTTTCATCAATTTGTTGTCCCACCAATCTTGCATTTCCGAAGAGATTGCTCTTATGGTGATCTTGCAGCAATGAGATTGCCCGATGATGTTGAAGGGCTTGGAACTTGTGAGGTAATTAATTATTTAACTAAGCATGTACGACAATTATTGCAAAATTAATTTTCATTGTGTTCATTGGTTAAAATTCAATTTGAGTGAGAACATGTTAAGCAAAATTGAAGGATACATCTAATTTGTGTGATCACGATGAGGAATATGTGCAAGTTGTTTAGGTTCATCACACAATATGAAAGAAATATTAGGTATACATCAAACGCAAACGAGCAGTGAATGTGAAACGATCTATAAACTCGAATAATATCATATAATGCATGTTTTGATCATTTGTAAGATCTAATTATATTGATTTAAGTTGAATTTTTTGTCTAATTTTTTGGGAAAATTGAATTGGAATAGTACACAATGGAACGAGGAGTAGTTCATGCATGCCATGCTGGAGGTGTAGTTCATTCTTTAGAAGGCTGGACTCACCATGAAGTTGGAGCACTCGATGTTGATAGAATTGATGTAGTGTGGAAAGCTGCACTGAAACATGGTCTCAAGCCAGTATCAAGTCTTAGAAACAATCAAAATTCTTCATTATTAGATAAAATTTGAAGTGGATTAATGAGTGTGTGAGGTGATGATCAAACAGATATAAAGAAAAGGGAAAGAAAAATATTTGGCTGTAATTGTAACAAGC
>JAWDEX010000018.1:1527763-1538992 GCA_035221805.1 Trichilia hirta
TATAGAACAAATACAACGGATAAAAAACATGAAAATAGCAACTGAACTAAAAACCTGGAAACCTTCCTATAGACTAGAATTATTATCAACAGAATGAATGACTGATTCAAGGTGTAGAAGAGAGTCAATCTTCAACAATTCTACTAGGAACCAACTTATATTTATGTTTCATGAAGAAGTAGCAGGACTTTCAAGTTATTGAAGCTATCGTTGTCAGTTACAAGTATTCTTGTACCATTGACAACCCTCCTGCTTCAAGCAATTGGTAGTTACTTTGATGATGATTTTCTCATAGTAACAGATATTGGACATTCATGCAACATATCTTAATTCTTCATATTTTGACATCCTCTGCTGACGAATTTTGTACTTCTGAAAGAAATATGCAAACATTCATTTCTGTTGAATTTGGTTTTTCTCTGCAGTAATGCTTTTTCATTTGACTCGTCCAACCTAATACGAAGTTTTCTTTGTTACAGGGACTCTGGACTCACGGCGAAGGAAGCTTCTTGCAGACTGAAACCTGGGGTAAACTGCTCATGCAAACTTAGGCAGACGAGATAGATAGATAGATCGAACGTTTTTTCTGGACTGAAAATATTTACAATGTAAATTGGCTCCATCTTTGCTGGTTTACAATGTAAATTGGTTCCATCTTTGCTGTATTTTTCTTTTTTCCCGTTGTGAAAAGTGAATGATCATAAAGCAGTCATAAATTCTCAGGTTGGTTTCTTGTTCGTAAGTTTGTTTAGCACTTAATTGTCGAAGCAATTGTGATGGTCACTTGCTTTTAACTCTGTAAGCTCCAACTTAAATGTAAAATCTAAAAACTGGTTTCAGGACTTGCTCATAGGGAGTCCAACTGAACTTGAACTTTCTGAAAGGCTGATGAAATTTGATTTTATAGTTTATTAGACAGTCCCTATATTTAAGTTGATCATAGATTTTGATTGCAGCACGTAGATCCTTGAAGTTATGCTTGAAGATGAAATTATTGGTGTTACCAGCCTTGCAGTAACTTAATTTTAGATTGAGTAGAAACTTTGAGATTGAGGTGTTTTTACCATGTTTTAAACGTAAAATTAAAATAAAAAACTGTGATAATATTAGTTTTTTGGGAATCAACCTTTTTTTTTTTTTTTTTTATTAACACGTTAATATTTAGTGCTTTTATTTTATAGAGTTTTAAAGTTACATGACCTCAGCACCAATAAGAGTGAGTTTATATAAGTTACGTGTGTAGATTGGAAGTCTATTATTGACGATCTTTAAAATGATTAGAGCAAAAAGTAGTAATGTTGCAACTCTCAAGCCATTGTCATTTACTTAATAGTTAGTATTTTTATTTTATGGCAATTATAACTTCAATTTGAAAATCACAACTTGCACTATCAAATATGACTTTAAATCACAACATTTGTTGACCAATGAAGTCTAAATTTGATATGTCACAGCTGCACGTATTCACATCCCATCAGCATACTGTACAACCTTTAACTTGTTACATGATTTGCAGGTAAATGAATTTGATTTTGCTCTGGATTTTAGTAACGATTGAAGATACATTTAATATAAGCAGCGATGGTACAAATCTAGGACGAAGTTAAACAGTTTAGTTTTTGTTTGCTTCAGTTTGTGTAGTCTAATCAAGGTTCAGACTTCGATGATTACTCTATTTCAAGGTTCAGTCATGTAATGTTTTTTCAATTTTTGTTGGATGCACAAAGGATTTGCTTTCTTGCACAGTAATTCTTGCAAGTAGATTCAAATTGGTTCCATAGTTTATAGTGATTTATGAAAAACTAGGAGACTAACTTTAGTAAACCAATCCTGAAATGGACTTTATTCCATTTGTTGTCGAGTTTTTTCATTTGAATAATTACGTTTGAGTCTTGTTTAACCCATGCTGACCCGACCTAATTTACGCAATTACCAGAAAAAGTCATAACTATACATCACAATTGAAGTAAAACAACAAAATCGGGTAAGATTGAATTTTATTTACTAGTAGACGACACAACACGATACCTAGTACTTTTCCTCACGTATAAGAAGCTTCACAAAATGACATAGGACATATACTTATCCATGTTCTGTGGCAACAAAACCATCCATGCTTTAACAAAGCATGGCCCCTTTATTATTTCCGAAACATAAGAAATTTATCATATATGGGGACTTGAAAGAAAAGGAGAAATAATCTAAGAAAATATTTTTGGCTTAAGAAAGAAAATATTTAGGGTATATGATTAGAGTTTTTCAGTCTACATGTATATAATTCCAACAAAAATAATGCAACTAAGAGAGAATAAATTAAGGCCTTAAAAGAAGGGAGGAAGGAAGATGGCGTCCACATGTTTCTTGTCTTTGATATCGAAGACTCTTTTGATTTGTGAAGTAGAGTTCAAAGGAAAACAGTGGCTTTAGGTGAACTCTTATTACAAATGCACGTGTGTAGCATTAAATATTGATATCGACTTTCTTGAGGAAATTGCATGTCGATCGATGGCTAGCTAGCTATGTTAATTGCTTGTTTTGAGGACCATCCATGTTAGAAAAGGACTTGGATTGTGTCTGTATGCAAAACATCATGAACGATTGAATGATCTCATCTCACCAATAATCAATTCAATTGGCTTTTGCTAGCTAGCTCACACAGACAATGAAGGAATGATAATTACAAGGGCAACAAGTCAAAGAAAGAAGCGCCCCTCCCACCTTAGCTCGCCCTTGCAGATAATCAAATGATTGGTTGTAGGAAATGGGAGGATTAATTAATTATTGGATTTGAGTTATGTTTGTGTGTTTTTTAAGTGTCAAAAAGTAGATTTCATCTTATAATGCTGAGTTCGAAATTTTAGAAAAAAATCTGCATCGAACAAGGGTTCATTCTATCATGCTGTAATATAGAGTGACAGTAAAGTCACAATTATTTATTCACTGTAAACTAACCCAGTTGGACCGTGCAATAGCTTCATCCTTTAGTTAAACAGTAATTGACGTCCGCATCTACTGCCATTGGCCAATAATTTAACACAGCAGAGCACATGATCTATACAGTTAGAGGGATTTGAAAGTTTTGAGGTAATATTTACATTTACACTGCTTGTTTTGATTCATCTATATCATACGTACAAATCATGAGTTGTATGTGATGCTTGTCGGCAAATGTAACTGTGGGAAATCATAAAAGTTCAAGAGAATGAATTGAAATCTATTCAATGAGCCATCTATATCTGAGATGTGATCGGATTTTACCCAAAACAAATTAAAGGCATATACCCACTCACCTTTTGGGAGGATGCATTAGACGATGGTTTAAATGGTTTGATTGTGAGAGTTCATAGAAAAAGAAGTGTGATATTGAATCATAAATTTATTTATTGATTGATTGATTGATTTTTCTCTCTTTGGGCAAACTTTTTCTCTTCATTCGTCTTGTTTACTAGGCTACCTAACTTCAAGAGAGGGAGTTTTACCCATTTCTGTTTTTTGTTCATGCTAATGGTTCGATTTGATGGGTTGTTTAACCTCTCAAACAATCTATAAACATTCTATAAAAAAATTTTAAACTATCTATAAAGCAAAATTATTGATGGGTCGTTTAACCTCTTAAAAAATCTTCTCAAAGTAATAAAAATAAGAATAAAGATATGCTCAATATAATACAATGACCTATCACAAGTCCATCTGCATCTCACACAACACACGTGTGGCCTGCCATTTTGTGCCTGAATTGGCCTATAAAAAGGACATCTTGTTTTGCCCTTTAATCGACACAACACATTCCTCTTCTCTTTCTTTCTTTCTCCATCTCTCTTTTTCTGAATGAGATTTAGTTTTTCAAAAAAGGGATTGATGAATATGAACAGAAGGAAGAAAAGAAAAGTAGTGAAGCTTTCTTCAACAGTGAAGAAGCTTAAGCAGCTGCAGAAAATTATTCCTGCAGCTGGTAATTGCCCAGAAATATTGGACGTGGAGAATTTGTATCAGATGACTGAAAATTACATCTTTTATCTGCAGGCTAAAGTGAGTTTACTTCAGAGTTTATCTACTTTCTATGGAGTCTAAACAAGGAGTTCTCCCAAAACTTGCCAAGGGGTTCATTTAATTACTTCGAGTATATTGTTTTAATTATTTTTCCAAGAACCCAGCGGACGAAAGAATTAATATTAAGGAAGAATTAATGTATATGTATGAATGTGTTCTCTAGACGAATGTATCTATCTTTTTAATTTGCACGAAAATAAATAAAATGTTGAATTTTAATTATATCATAAGTTTATGTTAACATAAGTTTTATGGGTTTTGTTTTCAACTTTTATGATTGAAAATTTAATAATTATATCGAACTAAGTTGAATTTTTTAATTATAATTTTCAATAATACTATTATAAATTTCATAGAGTATGATATATACCAAATCACAAATTTTTATATGATTGCATCGCATGATTTAAAATAATATAAATTTGCCATTTTTTTGGGGCTAATTTATGTTTGAATTTGAAAAGTGAAATGAGGTGAAATTTGATGGTGTGAAAAATAATAATATTTTTTTATATATTTATATTCACGGAAGCCTCACATTTGTATATTCTTATCTATATGCATTACCTAACGTTAGGTATAGATTTCTACATATAGTGTTGTTCCTCTATGTTTAGGACAACAAAACATCAAATGAACAAAGAAATTAATTAATGCAAATGGAAGAAATATATGTTGACTATGGATTTTGAAGCCTCAATTATTGATTTAGAGAGGAAAACGTCTGCCTTTCATTCTCCATATTGGATAATAGAGATACAAAGAAAACAAAAATACAGAAAATTATTGCACGCTTGTGCATTATATTGTGTGGGATAAGTACTTGCCAACAGACATATAGTCAAATTTAATGAAATGCAAAGGAGTCCTATGCTCCTAGCTAGCTATATCCTAAATAGGGTTTGTCTCAATTGCATTCAAAATTTTTTTTTCTTAATCTAAATTTTTATATAAAAGATTAGGTAAAGTTAATAATGAATTGTTACATAATTAACTAAATTTTTTTTTTAATCATATATGCATGATTGGTAGAATGTATATGAATGAATTTTAAAACCCAATAAACTCAAATCAAGAGAAAATTTTAATTTTAATTATTTAGAAGATTGAATTATTTGATACCCGATGCCGGTGGTTGTAACGTATTTTGTTAAAGGGTTCATCAAAAACAAGAAAAATGAAAATCATATTGTTCAGTTTTTGGCAATTGTCAAGCAACATTACCTAGACATGCTGCAAATTTCTAGATCTATTCACCAATATGATTTCATAGTTTCTAAGAAGACAAACCTATTATTTTTATGAAAAATTGTGAGAAAATTTCTTTGAAATTACCAATTAATTTGTAAGTTGAAAATTTTGTTTGATAATATAGTGTAATATTAATTTTAAAATTACACTAATTTTAGTTCACCGTTATTTTCTCAAACATTAATTATTTTTTATTAAAATTAATATTTATCAAACACTCATCAATTTTTACTTAACAGATGTAATTTTTGTCATTAACATCGAAACGCTAAATGAAACTTAAATTATAATTATTGAATTAAATAATTATAAACTGTGGTAGGCCCACATCTACAACATGATAATGTAAAAATTAAATTACTTTGCTAAGCTAATAAGTTGCATCGATGATCGATATATCCATCTCCAAGTATTCAGGCATGGAAGATTGAATTCAGAATGACAACCCCAAAGTGTTTTTTGGTTTTTTCTATTCAAAGTCAAAGACAATTTTATTATTATTATCCATATAATATAATATAATTTGCATGATCGAATGAATGAAATCCCAAGAATACGTACATGCGCAATTGAACATACATATATGGGCACATGCCATACACATGAAATTCCCATTTCTATTTCAATTTCACTTCCAAAATTATATATGATATGTGTATGTGCGACTAGATTTCGATTCACGCATGACCACCACATTTTATGTCATTTTATGTATCTTACGAAATTTTAAATTGTTTTGATGTCTACATAAACATTGAAATGGATAAAGGTAAGTCACTGTTAATGAGGCATCTATGCCTATCCATACCCACAAAAATTAAAATATTAAAAAAAATGAAAAATCATGCAATCATGTTTATACTAATAATGCTTTAATTTATAAATTTATCGCTTCTAATCACATATATTTTAGCCGATGCAATAGTTTCAACATAATTTTATTGAGGATATAATTATTTAGAATACAAAATTAGTAATTGTTTAAAAGAGCAGAAAAACCTATGAAACATTTTGCATAATAATATTCACACAACTTGGCCATGATCAATAATTTCTTTCATTATATAAAATTCATTGGAAAAAAGAAAGGCATAATTTGAAGTAGTTAAATGAATTATAAATAATATCAATGCATACATATGTAAATGATACCCCTTATAGATATCAATTGGGAAAGTAGTGTTATTATCAAATGAATAATATTATAAATATAAATTCTTTGTATAAACAATATATGGTACAATAATGTTAGTTAAAAAATATAAATTAATATAATTAATAAATTATATAATAAATATTGCTATTAAATCATATTAATTTATATTTTATTATAATATTAATTAATTAATTTTAATAAGCATGCATTTTATATTTTCAAAAACTAATTGACAATAAAAATATTACGAATTTAGTTTTATAAAATATAAATCAATTGACTGAGAAATCATTGAGTTTTCTCAAATTCTTCTTCTTCTTCTTCTTTTTTTTTTTTTTTTTTCTTTAAATAGTTTTAAAACGTAGAGCTATAATTACTATTTCATATTACAAAAAATTTGGCCTTAGCATGCATCTTAATTATTATTCTATAAATTGTTTGATTAGGTTAATTAATGAACTAGAGTCTAATTCCTAGAATTGCCGATGACAAATCTATGTTAATACTACATCGATTAAATTTGGATTAAATTAATCCCCAAAATTAGTTTAACTGCAAAAGGAGTTCAATACATATATAAATACTATTATAATAAACATTACTTCTAACATCTCCTGCTTCTTGATTGTTAGTCCAAATTTCTACACAATTTCAGCTGTATTCTAATATATACTAATCATTGACTATTATTAATCTAATTAAACAAATTAAGCACAGTAATATACCCAAATTCACTAAAAAAGGTTAACCAAAAGAGTTTGGCTTCATTTGGGATTGTTATGTTTTTGTTTTGATTTAAAAGTAAAATTAGAAAAATTGTTTCAAGCATGAATTGTAGTTAAATTCATATATTTTTGTATTGTTAATTAATTTTATAGATTTTTTTATCCTACAACGAATAAATTATAATTTCGAAATCACAAGACGGCAATAAGAATTGAAACCTAAATGATGTGCAATTACCATTAAACTTTTGAGAAAATTCTAAATAGATAAAGCCTAATAAGAAGGAATGTTTATATTTACATGATAAGCCGATAGCAATATGCATTTGGGACTACAAACAAAAATTGGAAATAAAAAAAAAAAGAAATGAAAAGGAAAATGAGAGAATTTGATTTTTTTTTTTTGATTTATTGGTACTGATTGTCTGATTGAAGGTCGTATGGCTGTAAACCTTTTCAGGAACCCCGCCATGTGTGCACATGTGACCCCGCCATGTGTGCACATGAGGAGGTTTACACTCTTCCCGTGCGCGCAAGAACTCTTAATCTGTCCTAGTCGATTCTTTGGACTCAATTTGATGCATCTGTTTGTACAATTAGTAACTAATCCTTATTATCCATCTATTGGCACGTGTTTCCACCGTCAACTCCTCAAAATCAGTTGGGTTGAAAACGGTACATTATATATATATTATACATTATTTGTTTAACTTTCGTTATGATACTTAGATAATGAAAAAAAAAAAACAAAAAAAACCTAAAGTGAAAGAGAAATAAAATAAAATAAACTTTACTATACAAACTGTATGTACCGAAGCATTTCTCCTCGTGTTAGACGCTCGTACTCCTCCTGCCCGTAGTAATTGAGGTCAATTTGTAAGGTTACCCGTGAATCACGGGGGACAACCCATTGGCTCAATTTCTTGTGGATTGGACCTGTGATGGCTTCTCATTTTCAACAAGAATTTTCCTTTCGTTTTTATTTATTTATTTATTTTGAATGAATGTAACGGGTAAATTACAATTTTATTTTTTTAATTTTTTGATAAAGGAAAAATTGATTTGCGACTGGCCAGGATTGTTTTATCAAATTTTATTTATTGCAGCCATTCCTACTTTATAAAATATAAATGTGCCCATTATTATAAGCAAAAATCAAGAATACTATTTCAATCAATTTTCGGTGATTCTGTAACCCCAAAATTCCAATGCCAACATAGGTTATCTCGCTTTCACTAAAGCAAGTTTTGAATCGAGAACAATGACCTCAATCATATATAGACTCTAACTTAAAAATGAGAATGGAGAGAAGGGTCTTCTTTAAGTTTTGAAATTACTGTATATTGTCACAAAGCATTTAAAATTTTGTATTATATAAATCATAGCCTAAATAATTATTATGTTGATCCAAATTTATAGACAATGATTATATAGTGACTTATTATTCGATGTCAGAATACAACTTCTCTGATAAAAGTCAACTCTCAATTCTTTAATGACTATTAATGCGAAGGCATGGGAAGATGTCTCACCAACTACTATAAAATACTAGCGCCTCTCCATCGTAAAAAGAGTTATTTAAGCAATAAAAAACACATACATTTCACGTCAGTATCTTTATTATCCTTCCTTTATTTTTATTTTTACTAAGATACCCCATCTTTCATTAATTCGTTATCTAATTTAAGCATAGGAGTTTATATGTTGAGAAGCTAACATTGCCTTTAGTTCTCTTTCTATGTTTACATGTAGTTGGAAGGCAATTATTATGGTAGTCATATATACCCGAGCCAAATTTTGTTAGATTTATTAATAGTCAAAAGATGACAAAATTTGTGTGGTGTTTAGAATTTTTTTCTGAAAAAAACTTAAGTATCAACAGCTGGCATCGTTTATAAAAACAAACAATAAACTCTTTGTTAGCTCACCAAAAAAATTCGACACAAATACTTAACTAGTAAGACATGACCGTGGATAATTAGAACCATTATTTTTAGAGATCTCTAGTAGATAGGGAGAGGAATCCCATCATTGTGGTAAATCCACTAAAGGAGTTAAGTCATGCAACGAGAGCGATTCATAAATCAATGCGATTGCCTCTCCAGTGACTAGAGTGATAGCAAGGACCAATAAGCAGGAATTTCTCTAGCTAGTTAATGAACGAGAGGAGTATTAGAGTAAACATGCAAAAGAGGACTAGTAATAGAAATTTTGAAGGTGAGAAATAAGGAATTAAAGAAGGAGATATCAAAGTTATGGAGGTTACTCCATGGGAGATATGGTAGAGATAGGTCAAATAACAAGGCTATGTTACCTAAGGCGAGAAAAAGTTACACTTAATCCAACAAAAGAAACGAAAATCTAGGCATTATTCCTTAAATTAAGAAACTCAAGCTTACGACATCCCAGAAAGTAAAGAAAAGTTTATTGAGCTATAAGTTGAGCTTAAGGTAAGAAATCTTAACATCTCTTTTCAAATTTATGATCTCTTAGAGAAGGTACCCTTAAACACCTTGTGTAGCCTGACTATCAACCTGTAGTGCTACGTAGGGCATAGGGAAACCATAATTGACCTTAAGTTGTAACTCAACAAGCAATAATACTGCGATCACACAACTTGACATGTGCTAGGTCAAAAAATAGATTAGTATGGCCTAAAAGCCTATGTGAAATGCATAATCAAATAAATAAAAGTTAAGAGAAAGGAGAATCCTTTTCCAAAATTTCAGGAAAGACTCTTACTCGAGAAAATTTGCTAATGTGCCTTTCGCAAGAAAGGTTTCAGAGTTGATGCTTTCTTAAAGTTCAAAATACCTTAAATTCTCCTTTGATATTTTTTAGAAAAATAATATTAATTCAAGGTCTATTGGAACAACAAATATTCTGCCTCTTTTTGCTAACTTTAGAGGGATAGGTTAAGAAATAATTCTAAAGTATGGCCTTAAGAGCCATTAGAAGGTTAGGATAATTAAGCCAAGCTTTCTATCTAGACCTCATAAAGCACCAGTTCCCTTCTAATAATTTGACAGGGGCAAAATAAATTTGAGGAGTTTTATAAGGAGGTATTATAATAATGTTATTGACTTAAGGGCTTTTCACTATTTTTTAGCATTGAAAGGCCTTAAGAGAGTGTTAAGAATTAAAAGAGGGTGGTATACAATCACAAATAATTCATCATCACATATGAGGTCTCTTATAAAGAACTCTTTAATAAAATCAAAATTAACAACCAGGTTTTTATACGAATGAGAGAAGAAAAAATGACCAAAATAGTATAGAGGAAAAGGTCCCAAAACCAAAGGCTTGACTACAGAAAGAATTAAAGAAGCCAAAAAAAACCATGACTATAACAAGAGTAGGGGATAAGATAATTGAAAATCCTAACCTAATAGTCAAAAGAAAATCTTGAGGGGAACTGCACCAAATAATACCCTAAAAAAAGTGACACAAGTGTAAAATAGGAGCTTTACTTTCTTGAAGGCACCTCTTTCACAAGTGCTCTGACATATGAAGGGTAGTGACCTTTATATAACAAAACCTAGCCTCATCAAGATAAGGAAGTTAAGACTCTTTAAAGATAGATTTTGTGAGCATCACAATAGTTATAGGTATAACACAAATAGCTATATTTATATAAAGGAGCAAATTAAACTACTGGTTAAAAATCATTATCTTCACAACCTTATTGTTAACCTAAAAAGTGGATAACCCTTAAGTTATTTCAACAGATATGATAAATAGTAAAAGACCCTATTAATTATTGGAGGCCACTTATTGGTAGAAAACTTTAATTAGGTTGAAAAGAATTACTTAAAGTTCTTGCTGCCTAATTCTGCTACTAACTTTTATATGATAAATGTTAAAGCAGATAAGAAGCTAAAATTACCCTAGTTCTTATCATATTTATTGATGCAAATGAAATTAGAGTGTATTACCTACATGATAATGCCCCAGTTTTGATAATAGGAGTAGGGTTAACATCGATTAGCAAGATATTAGTTGACACTAAGAGTTTAGCAGACATTATTTTTAAGAAAACTTTGCACA
>JAWDEX010000018.1:1539092-1570877 GCA_035221805.1 Trichilia hirta
ATTCTTGAGCTCGAATAATACACCTTCTTCGTATTGATCACGGGCTCGGTTATCGATAGAGCGAAGGTTAGCCTGAAGTTCTTTTACGGTGGCCTCGACCTTCAGCAACTCTCTACTTTGAGAGGACACGTCCGCTTCTAGCCTTTCAGCCTTCTGTTAGAATCCTCAGACGGCACTTTCTCTACTATGAAGAAGGTCGGAGGATTTGTCATTTATCTTTATTAGCGAGTTCAGGTCATTCTTCAGCTACAAAATTTCTCGATCTAAATCTTCTATCTTAGACTCGGTAATCACGACCTTCTTTTCTAGGTCCTCTCTGATCTTGGCCCATCCTTGGTGATCCTTTTCCAGCTTTTTATTCAGGCTAAGGATCTCCTTCTTTAACCGCTCATTTTTCCCACCTTGGGCAGTCGCACCCTGAATATAGGACTTTATTTACTCTTACTATTGGGAGAGCACGTGGGTGATCTGTATGGACAGCCATTAGACATGTAAGCCTAAAGAAAAAAAGAAAAAGACCAGGTTGAAAAAGGCCTACCATGGCTGAGGAGTTCCTCACATAGTTTATTACTGCCTCGGGGGTGAGGTTCTCTACCTCCTCGTCAATTTTCCTATCTATCAGGGATACTGTAACATTGATGAGGGGCAGGAGCCATGCGACTATTGGCCTCTTATTCTCGCCAATATTAAAGAGCTTTAACTTTGGCATTTAGAAACGGGACAGCTCGAAGCGACGAGGAATCGCCAACACTAAGACCCTAAAAGGCTAGATCAGAGCTCATTGGCTTGAGCTCAAGGCATCTATTGAGATGAATCAGTTAGTACGTACGACAGAGATGGTACTACTTAGCAGTTTCTCTTGATTCTCCTCAGTTCTGGGTTTCTTCCTTGTCAATTGACGAGGGCTGTCACTGCTGTCTGACGTATCCTGAGGAGGGCGAAAGCCTTGCCTTTGTCCTTTAAAGAAGCTCTAAGGGTTTCTACGATCGTGATAGGGGTGGAGGTGGCAGTTGACCTCTCCCTACCCCCTTTGTTATTCTCCTGGCCATTGCGAGATACTCTGAAATCGAAGGGGGTTGATCTTTTCTAGACATCTCTATAGAAAGGAAACAAAAATAATTAATGCCTTCAGCACACGAGATCATGTACCTTTGGTGTCTTACCCTTCATTTTAGCTCAGTTTAGGGGAACGCGGGAGACATGAGAGGAGACCAAACTCAATTCTACCAAATTTGCCTATAATAAGATCTCTTTCTGGTCAGTAGCAATATCATCAAGGGAAGTCATTTTGTCTTTTAACTCTTGACTCAGGACGAGGCGACCTGACTACGCCGTTGTCAACTCGAACTTATTCGGGATCTCCACTCCTGTGGCGAGGTCCCATTCACCCCCAATAAAGAATCACTTGTCTTTCTAATACTTAGTACTAGAAGAATTGTCCCTTACCAAATTTGGAATTCCTGGCCTGGTTTATAGGTAATACCACCCACGATTAGATGTTGAGTTTTTTTCTCAAAGTGTATATATAGGCCACCTCGAGAATACTTGGGAATTCGCTAAAGTATTGCTGCCATAGCACATATACCCTGACCAGAATCTTCTAACTATTGGGGACAAGCTGATACAAAGGAATCTAAAAGTGTGTGAGAATGCTGGTAAAGAATGGCTGGAGCGGTAGCCTTACTCCCAACAAAAATAGCTCCTCATTGAAGGTGATTTCGTTGGGAGGAGAGCGGCTCAAAATTTCTCCTCTTTTAGAAGCCGTCATGGTCACCAAATTATCTACTTGGAATGCCTCTCGGTACACGTCAAGGTCATATACGGTGACAATGGAGAAAAATCGATCAGCCTTGAACTTAACCCCTGTTTTGTGTACTGGGACCGAATCAATTATAGATCCTCGTCGTTCGAATTCAGTAGAGAACAGGGTGTCAGGTCTCCCTCGACAGTTTTTCGAGGCAACAGATCCAATGCCTTTGCGTGGTGACTCTCGCTCCTGCTGCTCATCTCCTACACGCAGAGAATAGGACATTAGGACGAAAATTTTGCATAGAATCGACATCTCCAAAGGCCAAGAAAAGATAAGGGGCTTGCGAGCATTTTCTCGCTTCGCCCACCTCTACCATCTCGACTACACGCTGATTATCAAGAACCTTGGCCATGCACTCTGACCTTCAGCGACTGGTTTACAGCTCCCTCCCCCAAAAATCATAGACCTAGCAAGCATCACCGCAAAAAATAGTAATAAAATAGGCAAAGTAAATAATATCTTACCGAATAAGTCGATTGTAAAGTAAAGACAACGATTTGCTGAAGATACGAAGGCAAGAGTCGCAAATAAGTAAGGTCCAGAGAACTCGTGAATGAAGGCTCGGGGTTGTCAAATGTGTAAAATAGGAAAAGAAAAGACAAACAGATGGTATTTATAGGCAGCTGCACAGCACTCAAGTGTCACAAAGCGTTCAAAGGGTAGAGTAATGTATGGTCAAAAGTGTGCCATGTCTTATAACATCAAAAAAGTGCTCTCGAATGCCTCGCCCATTCAGAATTAATCATCAGTATACGTACATGTGGATGCGCTGTGCTTTATATGGAAATGGCACATTTAAGTCAGGTCTTTTTGAGGTACGGCGAAGCGAAATCGAAGCAGCTGCATTTAATAAAGACTGTTGGGGGCCAGAAGCACGATTTAACTTTCAGGTCAAACTTCTATATCGCCTCGACAAAAGCAGTCTTTCAAATTTTTACTCTTACTTCACGACAGCAGAAACTTGAGGGGCTTATGTTGATGACTTTTTTCGATCAGAGATCTATTCATCGAAATATTTTCAGACCCCAATTGTTGTTTAGCAAGTGATCTGACCCCGCTCTTGTCTCCTTGACGTCTCGATCTCTACCTTGATTACTAAGACGACCCGATTTTTCTATTTCAAAAATGGGAGTTTTGGATGGGACAGACAGGTATATTGCTTAGGTAACTATTCAAGCATTCCATCACATTAAAAGGTGTCATGCCCTACAAGTTGCAGGCACTTATTGTGGTTCCAGATTTAACGTAAAGGAATGATGAAAAGACCACCCAACAACCATACTTACTCCTGTCTAATCGAACTCCCATTCTCTAATATTCATACGTGCCAAGGCCTTATAAAAGGTGAAAGTGCTACATAGAAAGGAATTCTTCTTTTTTCGAAAAAAATTCCTTCAGGGCCATCTTTTAACAGTTAGAAAAAAACAATTGCACTTATAAATATTTTTTGAGCCCAATCTCCCGGGTCGATAAACATTCAAATACACACACTTTGCCTTTCCTTTAACTTGGCCCTAGATAATTCATTAACTTGAGAATCGGAGTTTATTCGTCGGTAATTCAACTTTACTCTTAGCTCGTTTTTTTGTAATTTTAGGTAGTCTTTGAGAAGACTCGACATAGATCACAATAATAAAATTTATATAATGTGCTAAATTTTTTATTCCTAAAAAATTTAGGTATCAATAATAGGTAAAATATTAAGCCATATTTTATGTATGTTACTGAAACAATTGAGGTAAAATATATTTACATATTTTTCCATAAGGAATAAGAGAAGACAAGTAATTGAATGCAAATAAGCTTCAATTGAACAAAATTATTGAAGCCTTAAAGTATAATCCTTCAAGTTAAACAAATGCATATTATAGTTTGGTAGAAGCTTATTTGAAAGAAAATAAATTCAAGTCAAACAAATGCATATTATAGTTTGGTAGAAGCTTATTTGAAAGAAAATAAAATCAAAACCACGTAATCAAAAGAAAATAAATATCTTGAAAAAGGACAGCTTTGAAGGAAAAGAGGGCTCACGTCCAATGAAATATAAACAAAACAAGATAAAAACACAATAATAAGGAAAAAATCAAATACCACAACAAAACGCATTTCACTGCATGCTTTATAGAAACAAACTCGATTCACAGATTCACATAGAGTCGACAAAAACAATACAAAAAAAGAGAGAAAAATAAATAAAGAAGAATAATGGAGCATACTTTTGACTATTTCCAAATCTATTCAATAGGCACTTATGACAAAATTTAATTGTGCACTACTTTTCATTTTTCCGATTCTTACAAGTGCAATGAAGTATATTGTTTTTGCCGGTACTTCACCAATCAAATACACAGTAAATACCAGGAAAAAAATAGTCCATAAAAAATGTCAACGGCATCTAGGGATCAATTATAATTCAAATACACAATAAATACAAACAAAAAACCTGATGAGTAGAAAATATTAGTAAAGCAACATCTAAGGACTATTATAATTCATTCTTAAACAATAATTATACCAATTAAATTTGATGCATAATAACTCATTTATGTATTGATTATAATTGTTTTCCAAATCTAAAAGGCCTTTAAATCAAAAATTGCTGGAGAGTTTTTTGTAAACTCATGTTCTAGTAAATCAAAATGATAAGATTTGGATACATTTTACATTTGATTTGATTCATTTTTTTCATCAACCAGTTAAAATATTTAAAAAAATGAAATCAAGAAATCAAAAACTTAAATAAACCAAACCTATTAGTGAGATCCGAACTTGAATTTTTTTTTTCTTTCCCATGCTATTACTCTTGCAAGTCAAGCAAAACAAAATATGGGTAATTAGTATGGCCTAAATTCAGAGCATTGCTTCTAAGATCCCGAGCATTAGAAGAAAAAGCACCGTCACCCTAAACGACACTTACTTCTATTTCCTACATTCTCTCATTGTCAACCAAACAAAGCATAAAAACAAACTGGGTCATTCTAATATCAATTATAGAGACAAAGGGAATAAAGAAATAAACCTGGTGACAAGTTTCTGTTTTAGAAAAATAAATTCAGCTGCCGACAACGTGATCTCCAGGGTACTTAATTCTATTGGGTTCTTTCTAAACAGAAGAAGAAGAAGAAGCTTTCTATATGTGGTGGCGAAAAGCCGAGAGAAATTAGGGAATTGCGAAGCAAATTGGATGCAAAGGGAAAAGGGTTGTGAGAAATTTTAGATTTTGGAGCCAAAATTTTTGGAATTGGCAGAAAAGAAAATTTATTTGTCTTGTAATTTTAGTTGTGTTTTATATTTTGATAATGTAGATTATGAATAAACTTTCAAATATTTTTTTAAGTTATATTCTACTAATAAATCATAGTCCACTATCAGCACATTGAATGTATCACATTATATTATAAGTTAATATTTCCTAGATTATATCTTATCTATTTAAATATTACAACAATAATATTACTGTTTTAATTTATAATATTATTATTTTAATTAAATAAATTATTTATTTAAAAATCAACTCAATTTAATGAATAAAAAATTAATGCAACAATATTATTCTTTTAATTGAATTACTTAATTATTTAAAAAATTAATGTAATAATATTACTCTTTTAATTTAATATAAAATCAGATGATAGCATATCTATTACTATTAGGGAGATAGATGTCTATTATCTTAGCAGCTTTTAATGGATTACCATTAGTGAAAAGGTCTATGAGAATATTATTAGAATGATTTGTCTTAGAACATCATACAATAGGTAATCTAATTTTTATCGTAAAAGATGATTAATTTTCAATGTTTAAATTAACATAGAGTATGATTGTCAATTAATATAATTATATTAAACAATAATATTTGCATTATAATTAACATAATTATATATAACAGTTATATTTATTTTATATAATTATTAATTTTTTTATAATGAGTATGACTGTGTCATTTAGAATAATGTTTAATAACTATATACATATATTTAAATTTATATTTGATTACATATTTTTATATATAAGAATTTCATCAGTTTTAAAGAGTAATTATTAATAATTTGTATCATCATTAAACTATAATATATAATAAATTAAATATATTTAAATTGATAAAATTTATAAAAAGGCCAAAAAATTTAATTTCTATTTTTTTTTTTAATATTTCATTTTGATGACATGAAAGTCATAGCATAAATATTTTAGTGACATCAATTAATATTATCACTAAAAGAATAACTTTTTATTTTTTCATATTTTATATTTTTAATGACAATAATATTGCCAATAAAAATAGCGGCTTTTTAATTTTTTTTATATTTCATACTCTTAGCGATAACATAGAAGTCATCGAAAATTTTTTTTTGCAATAACATTGATTGTTATTATTAAAAATAATAATTTTTAACCTTTTTATATTTTACACTTTTAGCGACAGACACAAAAATTATTACTAAAAGTATTTTTAGTGACAACATTGATTATCATAGCTAACAGTGGTAATTTTTAATTTTTTAAAATTTATACTTTCAAAGATAATATGAAAGTCATCGTTAAAAAAAAAAAAAAAGGATTTTTAATTTTTTTATATTTTATACTTTTAATAACAACGTAGAAGTCATTGCTAAGAATTTTTTTAGTGATAATATTAATTGTTATTGTTAAAAATAAAAGTTTTTTAATTTTTTAATCATTAAAATATTTTTATGGACAAAATATTTATCATCACTAAAAGTGTTGCCGTTAATTTTCTTTAGTAATAATATTAATTTTATTATCACTAAAAGTATTTTTTAGCGATGATTTTTTTGCCGCCGCTAAAAGTATCGTAACTAAAAGTCTATTTTCTTGTAATGAAAGTTTGAAATCTTCCCGTTACTTTAATTTCATATGTCAATTTCACTAAAATTTGGACAAACTACAATTTCTTAACAAAGTGAACTTCTGCATTCATTAATAAATGACTATGATCATACCTTCCAGGCAATATATACATGTGTACATCCAATAATTCTTTTATCATGCAAAATCTGGAAAAAAAAAAAAATTTGATACAAAATTAAACTAATAAATAATAATTCAACTGTCAAATAAACCAAATTGGTTGAATTTTTATTGTATAAAGGTTGTTAATAAATGGCACATGCAACACAAGTGTCCTAGGGTACATGTCTGACTCTCAGAGGTGCATTAAAGAAACATTCAATTAAAAGATTAAATTGGTGTCGTGGTTTCCGAGTAAACAGGATTTTCGCAAATCATATTCATAATTCAACTTCACATTAAATAATATCAAGGATTCACTAAAATTAATTATAGCAATATGGAAAGATACATTTTATAACCAATGAATTATTGCATGATTATTTGCCATTAAGCTACAAGAGTTATCTCACAATCAATCAATTTTGATTCCCCTATAATCGAAATTTGTGTGTGGGTGATAAGAACGTGAAGCCGTCAATTTAACAAGAGAAATTTAATTATTGCATCGTTATCTAGCACTAAGTTACAAGAATTATCTCATAATCAATCAATTTGATTCCCCTGCAAACGAAATTTGCAAGTGGGTGATAACAACATGAAGCAATCAATTTAACAAGAGAACTTTAATTATTGCACTATTCTGTGGCACTAAGCCACAAGAGTTATCTAATAATAATCAATTGAATTTGATTTCCCTATAATCAAAATTTGCCTGTGGGTAATAAGAACATGAAGCAATCAATTGAAAACAGAATTTAATAAGAAAAAAAAAAATTATGTATATCAAAATTCTACCCTTACTCCAATGTTTGAATCTATGTTCTCTTACATTTTGCACGTTAAGTACCATCATTAACATTTGAAAGGAAAAAGGATTTTTTGCAAATCATATTCATAATTTAACCTCACATTAAATAACATCAAGGATTCACTAAAATTAACTATAGCAATATGGAAACATGCATTTAATAACCAATGGATTATTGCATGATGATATGGCATTAAGCTACTAGAGTTATCTCATGATCAATCAATTTTGATTCCCCTATAATCGAAATTTGCGTGTGGGTGATAAGAACATAAAGCAATCAATTAACAAGAGAAATTTAATTATTACACTGTCCATGGCACACTCAGTCCAACCATTGACTCTTGCAACTTGTCGGCTGTTGCATGGGCAAAGGTTGAAGGAAGCTTTGCAAACAAATCAAATACTCGTTCCGTTACGCTGCTATCAACTCTCATGAAAACAAATAAGCAAGGACTCTGTAGTCGATTATATGACTACAATACGGAGCATCACCGATAACTGGGCTCTTATTGGTCGCTCCTTGAGGGATGTTGAGCTTGTTGCTCATATTCTTAGTAGACTCAATGATGAATTTAAGGAATTTGCTACTGCCATCCGGGTCCCAGAATTGGCTATTACTTTTGAAGATCTCTTGGACGAGCTCACTAATAAAGAATTGATGCGTCGTCGAAAGTCTCCAATTTCTATCTCACTGGAATCCAATTGTTCTTCATGGCTTCGCTGACGCATATAGGGTTGGTGGCGATGATGATATAAAGTCAACTTTTGCTTATGTTGTGTTTCTTGGTACTAATCCTATCAGTTGGTGCTCCAAGAAATGGACTACTGTTGCTGGGTCCTCTACTAAAGCTAAGTGCCACGTCATTGCCTCTGCCATCGCCGAAGTTAATTTGATTCTTGAGTTGGGGGCTCTCTTTCTTTCACTCTGACTATCTATTTTGACAATGTTGGAGTTACATATGTCAATCTTTGGGTAGTTCATGTTCACTTTACTGATCAACTTGCCCATTTGCTCACCAAGTCATTGTCTCATTCTCTGTTTCAGCATCATCGTTACAAGTCGACCATTCTTCCTGGATGCTTGCGCTTGCAGGGGCATGATAAAGACTAATTACTTTCCATATTCTATTATGCTATATTTCTTGTAAATATAGCATGTTGTCATTCCTTCGTTGGTTAGGACTTCATGTCATTTGTATATAAATCAGCATTTGAATCAATAATAAAACACGACATTTTGATTAAGCAAACCTAGGCCATACAATGGTAAGTATTCATTTTTTATTACATGTTTAAGTTCCTATATAATCATTAGGTTAGAAGAATTGCAAATTTCTTGTATTAATAAAATTTATAGTTGCTTGTTTCTTCAACTCGTAAAATCTTTAAAGTGAGACAAGAGGTTTGGTGCTTACACTGAATTAAAAACGAATTCAATTTATTTATTTACAATAATTATCAAATTATTTCATAACTTACCCTGTTCCTTCTAATGGGCCTGTTCATAGGGCTTAGTTGGGCCGGCATTTGGACCCAATACATAGTTTCATTACAAAATTAGTTGTACAGAAAACATCGGATTCTGACTAAATTCTTTTTAATTGTTTAAAATCATTATTATTTTCTTTTCGTCCTTTTTTCTCCTCTCTTTTAATCTCTGTCAGTTTTGTAGTTTCTTCAACTCCTATTTTTAATTATATATTTTTTGAAATAATTTCAAGCAAAAGTAAAATAATTTTAAAAAAAAATATGTTGTAGGCGTAGTTAGTAAAACAGTACTAGGTCTAAACGCTTGGTCCAAGGTTGGGACTTTTAAGGGCCTAAAATATTAACTAAAGGGGCCAATAATACGCTGGCATTTTTCAGCCACGTTGTCACGCTTGACTGCCACACGTTGCGTTTTGGGGTTCAGAATGCAAGGTTAACTTGACAGCTTGCAGCTATCTTACAACGCCACGTGTGCCAACGATATCAACCGCCAAACAAGAACAATTAGCAGCAAGTGTCGTCACAGTTTTAACAGTTTCTACGTATTGCAAAAGCAGAACACCGAACGTGGAGAAGACGAAGAGGTTTTCGTTAGGAGTTCAAAAGAAGAAGAGCAAAATCAAATCCAGCAAGAGAAACAAAAAGGGATTGCTCAAAAATGTCATGGATTATCTCAAGTCTTATTGTTATATGTTTGCTCCTCTCATCGACTCTCCTCATCCAAAAGCTTGTTCTTCATCAACAACCCGTATGAAATAATGTTAAAAAAATTTTAATATATATTTGGAAGTGGGTTTTTATTATTTGCTTCATTGAAGTGTTTTTCTTTTGGTATTTGTTATGGTTTTAGGATTGGAATACGGGAGGTTAATGAAGAAGATGGTGGATTGTCTGAAATCAGATTCTTACACTTATGCATCCTTTTCTGGTCCTCAACCAATCATTTCTCCTCCTAAAGGTACTCTACGTTCATTTCTTGATGTTTTGTTATACTTGTATGATTTTTAATTTGCGACAAAATGTGCTTGCTACATACCAATTGTGACTTGGTTAATATTTTAGTATTGAAAATAAGAGAAGTGACAACTAGTTGAAATTGTGTCATTGGATGTCTATTTTGGATGTTTGGATATAATCAAAGTGATGGTAGAAATGAAAAAAGAACGTCTTTCATGATTATTGTGCACTGAAGATTTTGCTTGTACTGATTGGTGCTGGATATTTGAAGTTATATTCCCTCAAGTTCGTTAAATTTTCATTCAGAAATTAAGCCGTCATTGTTGCCAAGTGATATTTCTGTTGGCAACTTTAGTGTAAATCTCAAGAGTATGAGTAAATCTCAAGAGTATATTAGTTAAAGTCTTCTTTTTTCTACTTGAGAAAGAAGAAGGTAGCAAATGAGAAATTTCTATTAATTTTTGTATGCCAAATGTGCCTTCGAAGAATTTTCATCCCCTGAGGTGGTTCAACAGCATATGTCCATAACTAAAATTTTCCTCTATTCTTAATCTGCAACTTGGTAATTAATAAAGTTGTTGAGTGCACAGTATTAGTCAGCTGGCAAGCCGTTTAACTTGTTGTAGGGAAACCATTGTTATTTCAAACTAACCATTACTTCTATGATATAATTGCAAGTCGTTAGGATCATTAATGCTGTGCCTTAGAAGAGGATATGTGCATAGATGTTGCTAAGAATGATGAAGAAAATGCTGTTAACTTATCAGAGGAGAGCTTCTAACTCTTCTTTTGCCTCGCGTCTTGAGTTTCAGTCACATCTAACGTCAATGGTTTTCCATTACTGATATTTTGTGAACTTCATTGGCACATGGTAGCAGATGTAGATTGCTCAAAAGCAAAAATACATATATAGGAAGAGATTTGAAAGCTAAATGTGATGGCGTTCACATGGGAAGATTAGAAGTTCTTAAAAAATATCCCTCCAGGATAAGTATATCATGGTGTGCGTTGTTGTTCTGCCTTCAAAATTATCCCTTCCAGATATTAAGAGGCATAAAGAGTTATATTCATTTTCGATATGGAATTAGATTAGACCCTATATTATTCATATATGTCCCTATTAAGATATGGTTCTTAGGTTGTAACAATTTCTCGTTGGAACAAAAGAGCTGTACTTGCTGGGCTATATTGAGGATGCTAGGAGGAGACAATACTCTTAGCTAGGGAGTCTGCCTCAGCATTCCGTTGACTATCTGTCTGCCATATGCACATAGCTATACAAACCATGTTATATCCCCTGTTTCAATGTGGTTGTGAGGAAACTGTTGATATTTCTTCTCCTAACAGTTAAGAGCAATGCAGATAGTCCAATCTCTTCAGATACATGTGAACTTGAACTATTAATTTCATGGGATATGTGAAATGTCGCTTGCATTACGGTTCAATATTTCTTTTCTTCCTATTTACTGTCATTATAATTTCTTAATGGTTGTCCTGAGGCTTCCTTATTGTTCATCACAAGTTTGTCTATGGCTGCTTAATTGTCTCAAAGAAATTGGTTCATTGTTTATTTTCTATTTTTATTTTATCTATCTTCTATTTTTGACTCAGGTTCTATTCCGTTTCTCAAAAGGGTTAGCATGGAAATCTCAGCAAGAACGTTAACTGTGGAGGACAACCAACCAACTGTAAAATCAACAAATGTGATGGCAGAGGACCAGCACTTCAAGGGCAATCTTCTTGAGACAAGCATTTCACATTCACAAACTTTAACTCACAAAGAAATTGCGAAGAACAGGGTTTATCCATAATGTCACTATTCATCTGTATCAGGTCAGTAGCTTCGCCACTGGAAAATGCTTTCACATTTCTCTCTATGGCTTGTTTATGTATTCCGCTTGCATATCCATGCTGAAAAATTGTGCGGTAAAGACTTGTGTACGATGGGAAACTCATTCCCCTTATGTAATGAAGACAATTTACTTTTGTTTTGAGCAGCAAGATAAATTTATGAAGTAATACATGTCCTCTACCCAATAGAGACATTCATCTCTTCAATACACAAGTCGAGTGATACAATTATTAACATGATTGCGAATGATCTAAATTCTGTTATGCTATAATTTCTTCCAAGTAGTATTCTACTATGAACCAACTTATGTTCCATGAGGAAGTAGCAGAACTGTCAAGTTATTGAAGCTATCATCGCCAGTTATACGTATTCTTGCACCATTTATAACCTTCCTGCTCCAAGCCATTGGGAGTCATTTTGATGATGATTCTTTTCTCATAATAATAGATAATTGGACCCCCATGCAACATAAGTAACTTGTGATCTTTTGAAAACTATCCTCTGAATTCTGTTGACGAAATTTTGTACGTCTCAAAAAAATATGCATACATTCATTTCCGTTGAATTTGTTTTCTCTGCAATAATGTTTTTTCATATTGACTATCCCAACCTAATATGAGGTTTCCTGTGTTATAGGGACGCTAGACTCACGGCTATGGAAGCTCCTAGTGGACTGAAACCCGGGGTGAATCATCTGTACAATCTTAGGCATATGGAGATGTATGGATAGGTATCTATAGGCAAGGTCTTGACTGAAAGATTTACAGTGTAAATTGGTTTGAATCTTTGCTGGGTTTTTCCTTTTGCCTATTGTGAAAAGTGGATATATAATCGTAAAACAGTCGTAATTCTCAGATTGGCTTCCTGTTCACAAATTTGTTTAGCGCTTACTTTCCAAAGCAATTGTGATGGAATATTTAACTTGATCTTAGATATTAATTACAGCATGTTTATCTTTGAAATTATGTTTAAGATGAAGTTATTGGATTGATCAGTTGTGTTTTGTTTGAGATTGAGGTATTTCTACTGTATTTTGAAAGTAAAGTCAAAGAAATATTTGATAATACAATTTTTTTCCTGTATTCACTTATTTTTTTGTTCATATGTTAAGATTTGGTGCGTTGGGTTTTAAAGTCACAATGCTTCAGTACCCCCAGGAGCTTAATTATATATGCTACATGTGTCGATTGAAAGTTTACTTTTGATGATTTTTAGAATGGTTGAGGCAACTATTGTGACTCTCAAGCTATTGTCATCCATTTTCTAAATTCACTCCTACACTTGTGCTTAGCAAATAATGAATTTATTTTGTTGTAATTATGGCTTCAATTCGAAAGTCACCCTGCCCTGTCAAATGGAGGTTAAGGCTTTAAAATTGTAGTTGCTTTAACATTTTGCAGGGTTCTTTTATTTTAGTTGCTAATATTTCATGTTTAGTATTTTTATCTTTCAGTAATTTAGACTTTAAAGTCACAGATTTCGTGCCAAATGAAGTTTCAATCTGACATATCACAGCTATACATATTACTATCGGATTTGACTACTGTACATTGATGTGTGGATATACTGAATGTAAATTTGGGGAAATGTTACAAGTAAGTTTGCGTTGTTTAGTATGATAGCCAAATCCATTTTTATCACAGCAGAATTGCTGTAGAAGCCGTAACCTGTTACGTTATTGCCAGGCAAATGAATTTGATTTTGCTCTGAGTTTTAGCAATGATTGAAGACACATTGAAGATACGAATCGAGAACGAACTCGAACAGTTAGGTCTTTGTTTGCTTCAGTTTGTGTAGTCTAATCAAGGCTCAGACTTCGATGATTACTCCATTTCAAGGTTCTATCAAGGAATGGTTTATCGATTTTTGCTGGGGACACAAAACATTGCCCTCTTTTATGGTAATTCCTGCAAGTAGAATCAAATTGGAAGTAGTTTATGGTCATTAACGAAAAATTAAGAGACTCGACTAATAGTATTAACCAATCCTGAAATGTACCTTATACCATTTTTTATCGAATAATTTATTTGAATAATTACGTTGAGTCGTGTTTAACCTGTGCTGATCCGACCTAATCTACACCTTTACCGCAATCAATCATCACTATACATCCCAATCGAAGTAAAATAACAAAATCGGATAAGAATGAATTTCATTACTAATCGATGAATATATACACATACATGGTACCTAGTATTTTCCCACCTACAAGAAATTTCACAAAATGACATGATATACGTACATATCCATGTCATGTGGCAACAATACCATCCATCCTTTTTAACAAAGTATGGCCCCTCTTATTATTTCCAAAACGTAAGAAATTTTTCATAAATGGGGAGTTGAAAGAGAAGGAGAAATAATCCAAGAATTTTTGTGTGTGTGCATAAGATAGAAAATATTTAGGGTATATTATTTGAGTTTTTCAGTCCCCATGTACATAATTCCAACAGAAATAATGCAACTGAGACAGAAAATAACTAAGAGCCTGAAAAGGAGGAGGAAGAGGAAGATGGTGTCCACATTTTTGTACTTTTGATATAGAAAACTTTTTTTATTTGTGAAGTAATGTTCAAAGGCAAACAGTGGCTTTAGGTAAACACTTATTACAAATGCACGTGTGTAGCACTAAATATTGATATAGACTTTCTTGAGGAAATTGAATGTCTATCGATAGCTAGGCTGTGTTAATTGGCTTGTTTTGAGGACCATCCATGTTAGAAATGGACAAGGATTGTGTCTGTTCTGTATACAACACATCATGAACGATTGAATGATCTCATCCCGTCAATAATCAATTCAATTGGCTTTTGCTAGCTCACACGGACAATGAATTAATGAAAATTACAAGAGCAACAAGTCAAATAAAGAATCGCCGTCCCACCTTAGCTATAGCTCTTGCAAATAATCAAATGATTGAATTTAGGAGGTGGGAAGATTAATTAATTATTGGATTCGAATTATGTTTGTGCATTATTCTTTTAAGTGTCAAAAAGTAGATTTGACCTTATAGTTCTGAGTTCGAAAGTTTAGAGAGAAATTTGCTAGCAACACGGCTCAAATCCTGATTCAGAGAGTGAAATTACAATTTTTTTATTTTTACTGTAACATAACCCAAATGGACCATGAAATAGCTTCATCTACATCTACATCTATTGGCCAATAATTTAAACCAGCAGAGCACATGATCTATATAGTTGGAGGTTTAAGGCAATATTTCCATTTACATCACTTGTTTTGATTCATATTTATCGTGCGTACAAATCATGAGTTATGTGATGCATGTTGGCAAATGTAACTGCGGGAAATTATAAAAGGTAAAGAGAATGAATTGAAACCTCTTCAATGAGTCGTCTATCTCTGAGATGTGATCGGATTTTACCCAAAACAAATTAAAGGCATATACCCACCTCATTTTTGGAGGATGCACGAGACGATGGTTTTAAATGGTTTGTTTGTGAGAGTTCATAAAAAACAGTGTGATATTGAATCATAAATCTATTGATTGATTCATTTGATTTTGCTCTCTTTGGGCAACTTTCTTCTCTTTCTTCAATTTGTTTACTAGGCTACCTAACTTCGGGAGATGGATTTTTGACCATTTCTCTTTTTTGTTCATGTTAATGGTTCGTTTTCTTTAATGTACCGGAATTCGAACATAAGACTTTAATCTTAAAATTATATTAAATTATTACTAGACTCAAAAGTTAAATTAATATAAATCAATAATAACAGAATTTAAAAACAAGTCTTAACAGAACAATTGAAAAAATTAAAGAATAATCCTATGTATTTTTAATTATATTAAAGACTATTATATTAAAAGTCTTATCAATCATGGCCTTATTTCTTTTTTGTCTATCTATGTATTTTTTTCCCTCATTTTTTGAGATCATCTACCTTTGTTTAATTTCTTTGATAAATTGGTGAGGTATAATAGTCAAATAAAAAAGCATAACCCAACTTTTACCAAATTATGTTCCCCAAATTTCAACCTATACAGTAACTAACATGTAAAAATTTTTAAACAATCTATATAGCACAATTATTGATTTGTTGTCTAATCTCTTAAAAAATCTTCTCAAAATAATAAAAGAAAGAATAATTAAGAATCTTCTCAATATAATACAACAACCTATCCCAAGTCCATCTCCATCTCACAACACACGTGTGGCCTGCCATTTTGTGCCCAAATTGGCCTATGAAAAAAGACTTTGTTTCACCCTTTAATCGATACAACACATTCCTTCCTCTTCTCTCTCTCTATCTCTCTCTCTCTCAGAATGAGATCAGGTTTTCAAAAAAGGAATTGCTGAATATAAACAGAAGGAAGAAAAGAAGAGTGAAGCTTTCTTCAACAGTGAAGAAGCCTAAGCAGCTCCAGAAAATTATTCCTGACGCTGGTAATTGCTCAGAAATATTGGATATGGAGAAGTTGTATCAAATGACTGAAAGTTATATCTTTTACCTGCAGGCTAAAGTGAGTTTACTTCAGAGTTTATCTACGCTCTATGGAGTCTAATAAACAAATTGATCTCCCAAAAATTGCAAAGGCTTCATTTATTTACTTCAATTGTCTTTTTTTAATTATTCTTCTTAGAACCCGGCAGATGAGAGAATTAATAATATTAAGGAACTAAGCGAGCTGAGATGATTCGGAAGAATTATTGTATATGTATAAATCTGTTTCTCTAGTGAACGTATCTATCATTTCAATCTGTACAAAAATAATTAAATAAAATGTTTAATTTTATATCCTAAGTTTATGTTAACCTCATTTTTGATGGGTGTTCGTTTTCAACTTAACACTGAAAATTTGGTCACTATACTGAAATAAGATCAAGTTAAAATTTTTAATTGTAATTTTCTTATGAATTTTGTAAAAATATACTATGTCAAAAAACAAATTTTAAATTTGTAAATTCTGTCTAAATATATTACCTAACGTTTAGGGATATATTGATACATATAGTATTGTTCCTCAATTATTGATTTACTGAAAGGAAACGTCTATCTTTCATTCTCTGGATGGGATAAGAGAGAAAACAAAAATACAGAAAATTATTGCACGCTTGTGGATTATGTTGTTTGGGATGAGTACTTGCCAACAGACATATGGTCTAATTTAATGAAATGGAAAGGAGTCCTGTGCCCCTAGCTAGCTATATCCTAACTAGGGTTTGTCTCAATTGTATTCATATTTTTTCTTAATCTAAATTTTTGTATGAAAGATTAAGTAAAGTTAGTAATGAATTGTTAAATAATTGACTAAAAGGTGAATTTCAATCATACATGCATGATTGATAATATATATGGATGAATTTTAAAACTCAACAAACTCAAATCAAAAGAGAATTTTAATTTCAATTATTTAGATGATTGAATTATTTGATGCCCAATGCCGGTTGTTGTAACCTATTTCGTTTAAAGGGTTCATCAAAAACAAGAAAATTTGAAAATCATATTGTTCGATTTTTGACGGTTGTTAAGGGACATTACCTATCACATGCTTCAAACATCTAGATCTAATCATTAATATAATTTCATAGTTACTAAGAAGGCAAACTAATTATTTTTATAAAAAATTGTGAGAAAATTTCTTCAAAATTAGTGATTAATTTGTAAGTTTAAAGTTTTGTTTTATATTATAGTGTAACATCAATTTTAAAATTACACCGATTTAGTTCACAGTTATTTTATCAAGTATTAATCAACTTTTATTAAAAATTGATATTCATAAAACACTCGTCACTTTTTACTTAATAGATATAATTATAATTTTTTTACTAGCAACAAAATGCTAAATGAAACTTAAATTATAATTATTAAATTAAATAATTATAAATTGTGGTAGGCCTACTTCTACAACATGATATTGTAAAAATAAAAATTGCTTTGCTAAGCTTGCATCGATAATCGATCTATCTACTCTGCAATTATTCAGGCAAATGCATGGAAGATTGAATTGAGAATAACAACCCTAACGTGTTTTTTGGTTTCTTTTATTCAAAGTCAAAGACAATTTTATTATTATTATTATCCATATATATAATTTAATATAATTTGCATGATAAAATCAATGAAATACTATGCATATAATGCACATACAAACATGAGCACACGTCATACACATGGAATTCCAATTCCAATTTCGCTTGCAAAATTGTATATGATGTGTGATAATTGGGCCTATGTGTATGTGCATGTGACAAGATTTCGAGTCATGTATGACCACCACATTTTATGCCATTTATGTAGCTCAAGAAATTTTAAATAGTTTTGATGTCTACATAAACATTGAAATGGATAAAGGTAAAGTCACTGTTAATGAGGAATCTATGCCTATCCAAACCCACAACAAACAAAAATAATAAAAATTGAAAAATCATGCAATCATGGATGTAAATAATGCTTTAATTTTCAAAATTATTGCATCTAATAGGGTTGTTTCACATATATTTCAGTCGATGCAATAGTTTCAACACAATTTTATTAAGGATATAATTAGTTAGAATATATAAAATTAATAATTCCTTGAAAAACAGAAAAACCCACGACACCTTTGGCACTATAATATACTCTAAAATTGGTCATGATCAATAATTTTTTCCAACCATTTAAAATTCATTGGAAAAAGGAAGGAATAATTTGTGGTAGTTCAAGGAATATTAAATAATATCAATGGAAAAAAGATAGCCACTTAAAAATATCAATTGGAAAGTTAGTTTTATTGTCCCGTGAATAATTGTAGAAATATAAACTTTCTATATAAACAATATATAGTATAATAATATTAGTTTGCAAATTTCAAAATTAATACAATTAATTATAATAAATTGTTTAAATTCTATAAAAAAACAATATTATTATACCATATCAATTTCTATTTTTATAATAATCGTAATTAATTAATTTTAATAGCATGCATTTTATATTGCCAGAGGCTGATTGATAATAAAAATCTTATGAATTTTGAATCTATAAAATATAAATAAAATTGAGTAAGGAATCAACGGAGTTGTCTCAAATTATTCTTTTCTTTAATAGTTTTTAACACGTAGAGCTAGAATTGCTATTTCATATTACATAAAGTTTGGCCTTAGCTTGCATATTAATTATTATTCTATAAAATATTTCATTAAGTTAATTAATTTTATATTCTAAATTGATGACTGATCCATGACTTTGAGTGAAATAGAAGCATGTGTGTCCTATAAAGAGTACGGCAGAGGCAACCAAGCCCTTTATTTAAAGGAATAATTAATCCTATAATCAAAATAGCATTATCTTGTTAATTAATTGCACTATTAATGGACTTCATGGCTGTAAAGTTTTATCTAATAATAAACTAAATTACAATCTCTTTTAAATACTAAATACTTGGATTTTGCGATCCGAGGCTGATTAATTTATACACATGGATAAATTACAATAATGAATTCTTATTTGAGGTAACAATTTTCTAACAACGAACTCTCACTCTTTTTTAAATACGTCAAATTTATCCTTCAATTAACACTTAAAATCTATTGTATCAATTCAAATTTACCAATTAAATTAATGAGCACTCTCTTAAGAAAAGTTAGCTTAAAATGGGCGACATATCATGCAAATGAGTTAACATTGCCAATAACAAACTTATTATAATACTGCATGGGATTGGATAAAATTCATTTAAAAAATCAGCTTAAGAGGAAAAAATATTCAATTTATAGATAAACACTATAATTTAAAAATTACGACACCCAAATAGGGAACGAAGCCTAAATGATGTCCAATTACCATTTAAATTTTAAGAAATTCTAAATAAATAAAGCCCAATAGGAACAAGTGTTTATATTTGTATGGTACGCGACTAGCAATCGACTTTTGGCACTATTAAGAGAGAGAGAGAGAGTTTGATTTTTTTGAATTTGCTTGTAATGACTGTCCGTTGAGCTATATATCCCACTTTTCCATGATTGAAGGTTGTATGGTTGTAAACCTTTTCAAGAACATTCACGGGACCCAGCCATGTGTCTACATGTGGGTTTACCGTATTCCCGTGCGTGCAAGAGCTATTGAATTTGTACTCCTAGATTCTCTGCACTCAATCTCATGGCACCCTTTTGTACAACACCTAAATCCACTTTATCATCGATTGGCATGTGTTTCCACTCAAATCATCAAAATCAATTGGCTTAACAACGATCCATTCATAAATGAAAGAGAAAAAAAATAAAAGCAAAAATTTTACCATACATTTGTATGTACCGTAGCACTCTCCTCATGTGAGATTTTAATTGCACTCCTCCCAAGTAGTAATTGAGGTCAATTTGCAAGGTTACCCGTGAATCACGGGGGACAACTCATTGGCTCAATTTCCTTTAGATTGGGCCAGTGATGGCTTCTCATTTTCTACTTAATTTTTTTATTTTTTTATCTTTTTTTTTTATTTTGGATGAGTGTAACATGTAAATTAAAATTTTATTTTTTTTTAATAAAGAAAAAATTGGTTTGTAACTTGCTTGTATTCTTCTTTTTATCAAATTTTATTTAATGCAGTCGTTTGTATTTATATAATATAAATGTGTACACAATTGTTAAATATTCACATATATTTTTTATGCTCGAGCTAATTTTACATTTATAATATTTTATATATAATTTTTGTGTGTATATTCATGTAAATGTACTAGGAAAATATCATTACTTGCCTAATTTATTAAAATTAACAACGAAAGTGGGGACAAGGGTTTCTTACCGTTGATATATGTTTGGTCCCATTGCTCCATATTATAGAACAGGAATACCACAAATTAAGCTAAGCTACAGGAAATTCAAGGATTCTTCCAATGAAAAAGAAAGAGGTTTGAAAGACAAAATAAGGACCTAAAAAAAGAAATCAAAGAATAAGCGCATGCGCCTCAGGTCTCTCTCTTGATTTAATTTCTTCTAATCAAAAACCCATGAAACTTGTAACCATTTGTCTACATTCTTGGCCCACCCTAGCTAAATTAAATTAAGTGTTCTAATCAAGATTTAGAAACGATAAGCTTGGTTTTGATTGATTGATTAAGAAAATTACAAAAGGGTTTATATGTGTGTTCGTTCTTCTTCCTAATTAAGGAGGATTTATTATTATATAGGAAAAAATTAAACTCTAATTATGTAAAATCGTTTGCAAATTACAAATATGATCTATAATATACTTGTGGTATATATATTCATGATGACCTACTGAATCTTTACCATTAATCGGTCAATTAATTTATTTTCTAGTCAAAATTAACTGTCTATATCTAATGATAAAAGTCATTACATCGCCTTGATTAGGATTTACTTTGTCTCATCTTACTATTAAAGTTTCTTGCATTATTGAATATGTTAAAAAGAATCTAATAAATTTTCTCGTATTGTCAAGCTTGGTAAGAAGAAAAATCTACACTGTATCTTCTACTACTTTATCAGTAGATCATACAATTCAAAAAAATTACTACTCCTGTGAGTTTTATATCTTCTTAGTAAATATGTACAACTTCGAATAAGACCTCATCCTTAGTTTGTATATATTTTTGTGCCCTCCTACACATTTTGCAAGATGAAAAAAAAAAAAGAAAGAGCGAATGAAGTATATAAATAAATAAAAATATAAACACAAAAATTATCTGTTGATCTATGTAAGCTAATCAAATAGAAGATCCAATGTAGTAAATTAGTAATAATTGAATAAAATCTGTACTTTGAGAGAGGCCTCACAGGGGCAAAGTTTTAAAAACCCCATGTGGAGACCATGTGGCGGAACTCCTTTTTCTTCCAAAACCCATGCCCTAGAATATATCTTCTTGTAGGTCCTCTTTTCTGCCTTTCTCAGCATCACCATGTTTTCCGGATCCTGCCAATTCTTTTTTCCTCTCTCTTTCTCTTCCTAAATCAACGTCTTCAAACATAGCATGCACATTCAAATCCTTCTACTCCATAATTTATTTTCCTCTTTTCTCATATCTATAATACATGGCTATAATAGAATAAAAGAAAATACCTTTCTTGATTTGATTATTTTTTTTTTCTAAATAGAATGATACAATGAGAATTCGTTAAGTGAAAAGAACAAATTAAAAGTAAGATCTTCGATAAGAAACATAACAAGTTTTATGTATCAAAGTAAAAGAATAATATTTTTAATACAGAACAAGTTTTTTTTACATTCTTTTGAAAAAAAAAAAAAAAGATGGCTAGACTTATTTTTGAGAAAATTGTTTAAAATCTTTATCGTTCTTGACCAATTAAAGTTTCTATTGAGATCATTATAAAACTAATTTTTAAGGAACACTTTATTCTCACTCAAAAACCAAGGCATCAAAAGGAAGCTTAGTGTTGAATATTTTTCCCAAGATTTACGGCCGCTTTCTATCTATCTATCTTTTTCCACTCTAACACCTAGCTCTCTTTTGTATTAAATCACAAGAAATACAAGCTGTAATCAGTAATAACAAAGAAAATAAGAGATAACACTAGATATGATCCTTCAAATAAATATGTTATTGTAAGAAAAAAATAATGAAATAAAAAAATCCCCATCGAAAAACATTTTTACCATTTCCTACAATTTTTGATAAACTTATCAAAATGTCGCTTCAAGCATTTTAAAAGTATTTTTAATATAGCCTTTTTGTAAGAAAGAATATACAAAAAAAATAAACAACCTACTCAGTACTATATATTATTATATATAAAAAGAACAAACTGATCAATTTTCTGTGACTTTGATTAATATTTGATAAAATATCGATGTACGATAACCATCCATTAAAATATTTATTTAAATATTAAAATTCTCATCTTTTTATTTAATGTTATTTTTACTTTGCTCTCTCATTAGAAACAGATTAATTTGACTCAATCGAAAATAATCCCAAGAAAGCTGTGTTCTTTTCTTTTCCATTTTTTTTTCCTTTCTCAATACTTTTAGGTAATATATAATACTCATTTCGAAAAATGACTTTGGCCTCAATATTGTTAATCCATTTCTTCTGTGTCCAATCCAAACAACTATTTCAGGTTACTGCAACCCCTGCATGAATAAAAGCAAGCAATGTTTTCATACCAGATTTTCGGAAAACAGAAACTAAAATCTGTCTGACGCAATTAGTTTTAATTAATTAAATCTTTTGTATATTTTAGTACTTTCACAACTTCATTACAAATGGGCCACAGGTTAACACTTGTGAATTTAAATCTATTTACTCAAATTTGTTTGTATTCATAGCAAGTTACAAATGTTAGGTTTGCATTACTTACAAAAAATAAAATAATATATTAATTAGTTAATTAATTAATTAAAAGAAAAGAAATAAAGAATTTAAAAAGAAAAAATTATATTCTCTAGGGTTTGTGTGGTGGGCCATGAACACCATGTGCCTGCATGTGCTGTGTCTTTCTCTCAAAGGCCCACCATTTTCTCTTCCTTTGATGAGAACATAAATTTGGTGTCTGCACATTCTTCGTCTTCTCATTCTCTCTTTCGTTTCTTCTTCTCTCTTGGATTCTGAACATAAAAAAATAAAAAAAATAAAAAAAAAACTTTTCTTGGATCTGCAAACCTGCAACACTCTGCTAATACTCTGTTTCAATTTCCTAACTTCCTATGGTTTCATTATCTCTTCGTATTTAATACACAAAAGAGATCATTTAGGAATTAACAGAGGTATGTACGTACATGTGTTATTTGATTTTGGTTTCTATTTATATATATTCAAGCAATATCCTTAATGTTTCTTCGTTGCATTAGTTAAAACCCTACCTTGCTTCTGTTTGCAACTCATATACTCTCTTTTAGTATCGTGTCATTCTTCCTTTTGGTTCAGTAAGAACCAGATTGAATTGAACTGTAGAGTAAGGTGGTGTGCAATAAAAACGTTAATTAGAAGTATGTTTATTGGATCAAAACTATTTGGGTTGGATGCAATGTTTTTTAATCCGTATATTGTTACTGTAAACCCTTATTTTTAGTAGAATAATTGGTATTTTATTTCCTTGGATTTTATGTAGGATGCGTGCTCCAAGCTCACTCAAGCAAGAATTTCTGAAGAAATGGATATTAGGTTTGCAAATGTGTAGCTCCTCATTAAAGAAAATGAGCATTTCAAACAGAAAGACGGCGATAAAGCTATCGGCAGAGATAGCCATGGCGTCTGCTAGAAATGGTAGGACTCTTTGGAGTCGTGCTCTCATTGCTAAAGCGTCAGAGGATGATAATGGCAAAGTTCTTCTTGAGCATATACTTGGTTCTGAGCGTGACCGACTAACGAAGATTTCAAATTATTCAAGCCGATCATCATCAATGACGACAACGAGCAACGGAAGGATGAGATGCAAGAAGTTCTTGACGAGAAGCTGCGGTACAGTTAGAAGAGTAACGAGAAGGGTTCCTCGAAAAGTTGTTGCCAGTTCAATTGCAAAGAGAATGGTAAAGAAAAGAACACAAATATTGAAGAGTCTAGTTCCTGGTGGAGAATTCATGGATGATGTCTCCTTGATTGAAGAAACCCTAGATTATATACTCTCTCTTCGAGCTCAGATAGATGTAATGGGGAGAGTAGCTGATGCAACTGAGATGAGCTGTAAAAAAGAGCAATGGTGAATAACTCTTCAATTATGTGTTGCATTTTACTTTCCTTACAATTATATATCCTTTTTTGCAAGAATAGAGAGAGAGAGATGAAGAGAAAATTGAAGAAGCTGGTATAGTAGTAGTACTACTTAAGCTTATAAGGCATATGTACAGATGAATATGACTATGCAATGTTAGTCAATCTGTGCTTTTCCTTTTTTCATACAAGGTTTCTAATTCGCCATGAAATTAATTGTTTGTTCTCCTTTTCCTTTTATGTCTTGGCCTTTTCACGTGTATATATATGTTCATGGATTTTATGTAAGATTGTTGTGCTTCAATCTGAATACAAAACAACAAAGGGATTTCCCAGCTTCCTTGCAACAATGATTGTATAAGATCAAATGCAAGATATTCCGTTCAGCTGATTCAAATTAAGCTCTAATCTCTTATTGATTATGAATTAATGTTCTTCCTCTTCTTATGTTAATTTTGGTTAAAACTGATGTGGGTTTCGTATAGTTGAAGCAAAAGGTTTGGTGTTGACATAAGATAACAATGAAAGGCCAATCTTCACAGCAACGCCACCCGTGCACAAACGTTCTGACAATGTATTTATATGACGGCGACAAGAGCAAAGATTCAAGTTGCTTATAATTCAATGTAGATGTGAATACAAACATGAGATCTTCGAGGAAAATTAAGTAATGAACTTCGAGGAGAGCTAGTTGAGTAAAGAAAGAATTACATACTTTTGTTTGTGTGTGTGTATATATATATGGTTACATTTAATTTTAGTAATTTGGTGTTCAATTATAATAATTTAATGCTGCATTGTTAATAATTATTTAAAACTTTATAAATTTTGTGTAGAACATGAGTCGGATTGAAAAATATGTATGTATATATGTATATTTACATTTATATATATTTGTTGCTAATTTTGTACCAAAACAGTCAAATAATTCGAAAGGCTTGTGAATATATTGAAGAAATTAATATCCTAAGGTTATAATCAGAAATTTTTCTTTGACCAATCAGATTCCACACCGAATTTAGGTATGGAATCATTAATTTCCGTTTAGGTAAGCATGCATGTTACATTTTCTCTAACTTTGACTATATTGTGATTAAAGCACATCATATATAGATAGATAGACAGATAGATAGATAGATAGATAGATGTTTGGATGTTTGGGTTTCTGTAAATTAAAATATAAATACATATTTTCATTTTTTTATTTCTTTGGCAATCGTCAAGAGCAAAAACTTTTTTTGTGAAATATGTTCTTGAACGAAATATAGTTAAAATCATGTCAATTTTTTGTTGTCTCTTGGCCAAGTCATCTCTTGCCTCCCCGAGTACAACGATAAATTCATCATCAAATGAAGAATCAATTTCAATGATCTTCACATGTGCATGAAATGTACCAAGAATCATATACCACATTAATGCAATGGGATTGACAAGGTTATTTACCTAATTGTCGCATCACAAATATTATCATTTAAACAATTAATAATGGAATCCAGCAACAAAGTTAATTTTATGATATAATTTAATTAGATAGATATACACATAGATTGATTAGTAATCATTTTCCTTGAAAATGGTAGAATAATAGCTTCATAACTAACGTATTTTTCCACGAATTATTACAAAAATTATTTCATTTTCTGTTCATTATGAATGTTAATTAATGAAACTGGTAAATCCTTTTTTAGTGAAGGGTTTGAATCATTTTTTTATATAATTATAATAAAAGCATATCAAAATAAATCTCACCTCGTCAAACTTATTATTTTTTCCCTCTCTTTGTTGTCATTAACTGAGCTTTCCATGTCACCTTATCATAACCACTCTATCCTCGTTTGATGAAAGAAGTGATAATCTCAATCGGGCTTGTTCAAATGTTTGCCTATTTGTGGTCGGATATCCCAAACTGAATCTTAATTGGATTATTTACGATTTTGTGAATTACAGTAGACCATTTTTTTATAAATCGAAAAAACAAATTAAAATAAGATGAGGAAACAAAATATCATCTTACACATACAAGCACAAGCTAAAATCATTGAAGGCAAAACTACTATTGTATGCATATATATCAAGTAATGAAAATACAATAAGGATATGTGCAGTCTTTTACAGTTTTCTGAAATAAAAAATATGAATTAAGTAAAATATATGGCAAATTCTAATGAAATTTTTTTATTACATATACCACAAGAATCTTTATTATATACAAGTGAGACTATTTAATTGTATTTTTTCTTGTTTATATATCCTTTAGTTTGGATAATTGACGTATCAAAATTTGTCAGGATTAAACTGCTTATTTGTGACTTAATTGTAGAGTCTTGTCTAAAAAGAAATGTGTCCAACTCATTTGCAGCTTAATCCAGAAGTCTGACTCATCTACAATTCAATTCGAGAGTCTGCTCTAAAGAGAAAAACATCTAATTTATTTGTAACTCAATTTAACAATAAATAAATTTTAGATATATTAAAATTCATCTATATTAAGTCTATTTGCAATCCTATTTTGAAATATACTCTTAAAAAAATGATTACTCTCATAGAGAGAAAAATCTACTCTTATGATATACGAAAAACTTGAACTTTAAACTTTCAACCAAAATAAAGTAATGGTTCTATAGTTGACACATTCATAATTGTCTAAAGCCTCCAAAAATTGTTTGTCTTTTATATTTTAACTAAGCTTGGAAGTGTTATATCTTTATGGGTTTTCCTCAATGGTGTGATATAAAATCTCTTTCAAAATAGAATAAGAAACAATTACTTAGTAATTCAAGGGAATGTTGATGAAAATGGATAGTGTTAAAAGGACAAAAACGAAACCCTAACTCAATTAAGCAGTCTTTGCAATTGCTGTCCAAATTTTACAGACTTTAATTAATACCCATTAGAGAATATTTGCAGCCCCTTTGAGGGCACTTTTGATGGTTGTTATTGTTCCCTAAAAGAAGAATGTAAAATTGATGTATAATACACAATACAGTACAAAAAAACATTCTTTTTTAACACAAGTTCGACATTACATTGAGTTCACAATAATATGATGTTTTTCGCCTTACTTGCCGGCCCAACCAATGCTAATTTGGGCAACACATTTTTATTTTTCTATAAATCTTGGGCCTTTGTCTTAGGACCCAAAAACATTCCATTCTATTTGTCTCCAACCAAAGAGGCCCAAATATATCTTTCAATCGCAACATGCTTGCTTGGATTTGTTACCTCCTGTGGGATTTTTTTCTGTTTGTTTGTTTGAAATGATACTTTCAGATGCTTTAAGAAATAGAAAATTTAATAATTTAGACAATCTCTATTTAATTGGTGATATGATCATAATTGTAGATCTAAAGCTCTTCCATCTTCTGTGAAGTATCCAAACTCGCTTTCCCTATCTAGCCCTTTCAAAATTTTGCTGACTTTAAAACAAAATGATTGATTAGAGACGGTTCATTTCCCTGAGACTCAAAATTAGGTTGATCACAATCACCATTAAATATACAAGAATAATTAATTAGCATCAAAGCATGTAAAGTACTAGCTTTGCCACATGATTTTAATGATGAGCACACCCCTTAAGCTTAAATATCTAAAACTCCATTCATACAGCCATCTAGAACACTATCATAAAAGCTAACCCAACTCACTCCAATTTTCTCATTTTAATACAAAAAGTTTAGCTTTAGTATGATCATTAAAAGTTAATTAATATTCTAATCAAAGAATGTTTAGCTTCAATCATACATGTCTACTTCCTTTATCTCAAATGTTGGCCCAACTACATGCTTTCGTTATAATGTTTCACCATTTTTTCTTTTTCTAGCCTGTGAATATAGTTAGAGGAGGCAAATGTGGTGGCCCTTGACAGCTCTAGAAAATAATCTCTCTCTACTTCATCTTCATCTTCATCTAAAATTGCTTCATACTTAACTTCAATTTATGGTTTGCATTTAAAGACACGAAAAAGAAAAGGGACCTATATATGATCATTTTATCCTACAAGTTTTCATGCTACTCTAATGGTTGGCATGTGTGTTCTCTCATTGCAATCTAAATCTTTCTATCTATGAACTCTTATATTTCCCAATAGGATCCACTCCATGTTTCATACATATATAAAACATATGATCTCTCTTTCCAACTATAACATCCCATCTTTCTATTATTTCTTTTTGGAGAAGACTTTCATTCATATGCTTGCAAGGACATAAACAATCTGTACTTAAGTCATTGCCCTTTGTGAAATAACTTATTTGAATGCAATCTTAACTTGATCAATCCGAATCAACGGTAATGATGCAAGGAGGATAATGTGTTCTCATTTTCTGGTGTTAACTTTTAGTCCATAAAGTTCTATGCTAACCCTTTTTCTAAAGCACCAAATTACAACATTGAAATGATGGTGATTTAGCATGTTTACTCAAGTGTACACGAATGTCGAGTATTTATATCTCAAACTAGGTACCATTTCCCTCATTCTGCTTTCAGTTTTATAATCCTCTCTAAAGATTAAACATTAAGCACTCTCTCTCTAATTACATATGGATACCTATTTTAATCTGACGCCTTCTGAGGCACATCCTGAAGCAATGGATTTTCTTTCGCATGCATGGTGCAACTTTGCAGTTCAAGCTCTGCAACAAGCTGAGCTACAGGACAGATCAATTGTTTTACTCGAAGATAATTCGATTAAGAAATTTGATATGGCTGATACTAAACCGCCTTTTGCTGTGAGTTAAATGCTTATTAAACGTGAATGTTTTGTTGCATATATATGTTTTAATGAATGAGAAAATAATTAAACGGGAGTTTGTAATTTGTAGAAGATGGACAAGAATATGAAAACGGACGATCCAGAGTTCAAGTCTCTACCACCGTGGAAATCCAATGATGTCAAGGTAATAGCAAATTATTTCTACTTGCATAGTTAATAAGATTATTATTTTCCTTTATTCTTATTATTTCCTTAAATTATTTTCAGTCTTGGATATGGATGCAGCAAGCTATGCATCCTGAGTTGAACTACAGCAGCTGCTTTAGAAAGAAATGGGTATGTATTATGTATATATGAATCATGATAATTTTGCTTATATCTCAAACAACAAAAAATTTCCAAAGAAATTTAATGATGACTAGAAAATCACAAATCTTCATGCAGTGGCCTTGGAAGATGGTACCATTCAAGGCTGGTTCAATCAAGAGATGGTTGAGAGAGTTCAAGCAAAAGAGAAAAGAAGAAGAGAGGTTACAAAGAGCTGAAGTGCATGCAGCAATATCAGTAGCAGGGATAGCAGCTGCACTAGCAGCAATTGCAGCTGAAAACACGAAAAGGAATGATTCTAGCACAAACAAGGAGGCTGCCGTAGCTTCTGCTGCTGCTTTAGTTGCAGCAGAATGTGCAAAAGTTGCAGAAGGAATGGGGGCTAAGCGGGAACAGCTCAGCAGTGTCATAAGTTCAGCCATGAGTGGTACAAGTGCAAGTGACATCCTAACACTAACTGCTGCAGCTACAACATGTAAAATCATCAGTCTCTACTCTCAATTTACATATAAGTACTCATGAACATTACAGATTGTATAAGTTATTAACCTTTAGCCATAAATTTTCATTTATCTCAGCAATAAAAGGAGCCGCAACACTTAAGGCACGATCAAGATGCAAGAACAGAATAAACGGCAGTACTCCTGTGCTATCTATTGAAGGCAACATTCATGATCTTCATTTCGACTTTGAGAAGTGTAGATCATTACTTTCCAAGGGCACTGAACTTGGCATTGAAACATCAGATGGTATATGAATCTAATAGTCTTCATTTATGTTCTAATTATGTACTAATCACTTGACAAGACTATATATTTTGGGACTCTTTTAGTTTGTTTCTTTCCATTACCTGTTTCTTAATTCTCATAACCTAAGGCTGCTTCTCATTTTATTTTCCTGTTCATGTATTTTGTGTTAACAGGGAAATACATGATGAGATCAGTGTCTATCATCTTAGACAGAGAGGCTAAGGTCTGTGGTAAATGCTACTCTGGTTTAGGCATTTCTTTTTCGCTTTTCCTTTGTATTCATAATTTTCTTGGCAGCCAAACAAAGGGTAAATTGAATTTTACAATATAAATTGTTAAGGGAAATTAGGAAAGGCAAAAGATTACCATGTGGGCTTAGTTTCAGCTTAGCCTAATATTTGATTCTTATTCCAAATACTATACAGGTTATTCTGAAACTAAGGCAGTTTAACCTGTTGAAAAGCAAGAAGGAAAGTAAGTTTCACTTTTTCTTCTCTCCCTTTTCCCTTTATTTAATACTCATCTTACGCCACGAGAAGTGATTTAACAGTTCAGTAATCATGCTTATTATTCAAATTAAAATATTAGAATCCATGTGCAGAAACAATTAACTTTGCCAGTCCCTCTTGATTTAATTTCAGGAGTGATACTTGACCTACAAGCCGAGTTGTATAAAAATTCAGAAACTGATACATGTTATCTACTTGTGTTGACGACAAATCTGGGTACAATTAAGCTAGATATGGCAGATGATTATCAGCGTTACAAGACATGGGCAACAACCATTAATCATATGCTAATGCTTTCTACTTCCTATGCAAAATATGAACTTCAGTTCTACAAAAACTGAAAATTATTTTGTGTTTTGATGAGCTAAATTACTTTGCATGTCTGTACTTTATTATATATTGTGTAAGTATGAATCAGATTATAATATTACAGCTGGTATTTTGTTTACAAAGAATATATAATAGTCTTTGCTATTTTCAAATAGTAAACCGAAATTCTAAATGAAAATAATTTGATTAGTAAACGACTGTAAGCTTGAATGTAACTGATTTTTCTTCAGCTTCAAGAGAAGATCAAATACATTGACGACAAAAGGTTTAATCAAAACAAAAGTGTCGTGAAATTATTGAGAAGATATGCTGAAGAGTCAACCAGAACAATGAACAATAGCCATTTGTATTGTTATTCTAAACCACACTGCAGGTGCATAAACACAAACAGGAAACTTTTATCTTACAAGAGGATGAAGCCTACATATTTTTGATACTGAGTTTGCCTGAAGAACACATCACATTATATCCCAAAGTATTCTGAGATGGTCCTGAGAACATAAAATTGCAATTTTAGTTTTAAAATTAGCTCAATAGATTTCAGCATCAGCATTTCCACGTCAACCTCTTCACTCCCGGGAATGATCCTTCGAAGAGGACAGAGATTTCTCTGAACTGAAACATTAACAAACTTCGCC
>JAWDEX010000018.1:1577910-1594555 GCA_035221805.1 Trichilia hirta
TCACAGCCCAAATTTGGTAATTCTCTCTATCAAAGACAGGAGGAGAGATTAATGAAAAGCTAATTTCTGCTTCCATTTATTGATTTCACTCAAGCTAATTCACTCACAAATCCCTTAAGAAAAGAGCACTAATTCCAATTGTTAGTGTTTAACAATTAAACTGAATGTCAATTACTTGCTTTAGAAATTCAAACATGAATAAGAGAAAAAAATGCTGAGAATTCTATTTCATTGAAAACTGAAAGCTTACATTTAAAAGTCATGCAAAAACTGAAATTAGAAATCATGATCCTAGAATTATGGCATGACTCAATACACAACGAAGTAACTACCACTTATCTCTGAAATATAGGAATAAAACACTCAAATAACTACTTAAACCAAAACATAAACAATACATGGGCTTATTTGCAGTCCTAAGCAACTAACTAACAAAAACCCCTATTAAGCAAAATAATAATCAATATTCTACACATTACCATGACGTTCTTTCTCATCCAATCACATGACATTCTCTCTCATCCAATCACATTAACGCCCTTATTGCGTCTTAATTAATTGCTCATGAGCGTACCTCTTACTAGTCCTCTCACTATTAGACTCGTAATTAATTGGTCATGAGCGTACCTCTTACTCGTCCTCTTACTAATGGACTCATTCCAATGTGGCAACTTATTAAAACAAGTCTATTCTAGTTATTCACGATAGTCACAAATATTTGCCATCAACCCAAAAAACTAAACTATTAAGTAATGTTGTTTACCCACTCTTATAAGTTCAAAAGTAACCTATTTTCTACCTCAGGGAAGACCATGACACTTTCGTTAAAGAATGGGTTGGCGACAATGTTTAATTTTTTCTTACTACACGGGGTACCAAGGAGATAGGAGACAATGTCAAGCAACGCCCAGACAATGCAACCGGGTGACATGCAATTAAATATTCTAAACTTCTTGTCGATGGCAATTGGTTCAACTAGGAAAACATTTACAGTCATATTTAATAAAAATTAAAAATAACTAAATTTGCTTCCTTCACTATTTTTCCTTGGTATTATTTCAATGGCAAACAAAGCTTACATGATAACAGCCACGGACTCAGCGCCTCAAATCAGTCTCTACTTGCTACACCATGAAACAATAACAAGGGATGCACAAAAGACATTACACCATTGAATTTTGTAAAGTTTGAAAATAAGGCAGAAAAGTGAGGATAAGGTTGTTCACTAAAATTAATTAGAATTTAGATTAACTAATAGAACTTGATGATCATTCTATCCAAAATAATAATGTACAGTAGGCCAGTGGAATCTTCTCAAAACTTCCAAGTGTTATACTACCAGGTATCATCATCAAAACATTAAAGTTCCAAATTTGTGATCATAAACTCTTCATGAGGGCAAACTAAAGAAAAGACCTGAAGAAATGAAGGAAAGATTAGATTACAAAAACTGATTGCAGATAGAACACTGTCACTCGCCAGTCGAAGCATAAACCACTACTGATGATTGAAGATCACGGTCCACCTTGAAGTGAGCATGAAAGAATCTACTGATCTGGCATGAGGATAGGATTCAAAGAAAAATTAGCTAAAGATGAGAGCAACACTAACAAATAAAAAGGAACAAAACCATTATTAGAAGAAAAGTCTTAGCAGGTACCTCTGTGAAGTTATATGATTTAAGTAAATCACCCAATAGTCTGTCCTCTGATCCAAATATAACAATATGACTAGGTAGAGAACCATTTTTTGCAATTTCTGATGTAAAACCAACAGGATCCATCATGAACCTATCAGACTCATCTAGGGTTCCCTTCTCTTCTCTGTTAAACAAAAAAACAGACCAAAAGTAATAAGAAGGTAATTACATATCAAGACAGCATTCATAGAACATACCCACTGAAGAGCCACAAGGTCAGACCTACGTGAGCAGTCCAGAAAACGCATGGTCAGGTTGTGATGCAGAGTGGAGTAGTAAGGTGTGGAGTGACAGGGCATAAGGAACAGGATGCTTTTTACTTTCTCATTCATAGCTTCTTTCGATAGATAGTTCATTACATCCTCAGTTCCCCTCTGCAACCATGCTAGAAGGTAAGCATCAGCCAAAAGAGAAATAGAATCCATTTCAAGAACTTTTACTTAATTCCAGTTATGCTGACGAAAGAAAGAAAATGAGAAAAATGGGAAGAAATTTTACCAAGTCATTTCTGAAAAGGAAAACTAAAGCTTTGTACTTGCAAGGACTTGAGAATGTTATGCTGTTATATCTATTGAGGAAATGTATAAGGTAGGCAGTTTCTCTTCATTGACAAGTTCGTTAATTTACCTGATGAACCAAACTCATATACAAAGCCATTGGAAGGTTGGTAGCAAGCAAAAGGAAGAGGGCTACTCGAGTTTTTGAACACCATTTGGCACGAACATTCATGGAGTCTTTCCTTTTACTATCTAAATAGTCAGCTTTTTCCATCACGGCTAATGAATACCCAGAGAACATCATAGCTATTGGAAGCACAGGAAGAACAAACCTGTATATCGCAACATAATTAAAGGATAGGATAGCCTTTATGAACTAAGTCTGAATGCATGCATACAAATTGAATTAATTTCAAATTGAGGTTGTGGTTACCGGAATTCCTTGTGACCTAATACACTGTAAAGTCCTAAGACCCATGCAATAAGGCCAGAAAGCTTCCATAGTTTAGACTTGATGATGCCAGCTATGGTAAATGGTAAAAAAGTGAAGAGCATGACTGTAAACCCCTGAGTGAAGTACCAGTGCCACTCATGAGTTCCATAATAATCTCCTCCAGAAGAAAGAAAATTGAACTTCAGAAAATTAAGAGGTACTAAAACCCACGAGCCATACATCAAACGGTCCAATAAACAAGTAAATCCAAGCACCAGGAACCTGATACGATCAGTGAAGTGTAAGAAATCAAGAAGAGATGACCATCCACAATATGCCTGAGTATCGCTCGTGTTTTTGGTCTGTTATATGGTTTCTGTGCTTATCCTAGCAGTTTATGCCACAGATACCACAACATAACTAATGGGTGGCTGTCTAAAATTTCATCTCCAAGTAAAATAAATAATTTCTACAGAAATATGATGCCTTATGCAAGTAATATCCAACAATAATGTAAGTACATGTACTTCAGTAAAAGTGTAAGCTATATGTCTAAGATGTATTGTGAGAGTTCAAATAATCTATAAAGAAACACAAAGATGAATGAGATAGTCACAATTCCAATTTTCTAAAATGCTGACATCCAGGAATTATCACAGATTGCAATCCCCTCAAAACACCTGTGATCCCCATCAACGAGAAGAATAAACAGAACTAACATGTATAGATAAAGAAGAAAGAAGACAGCATATGAGCTTCATTAGCAGTGTTGACAAAATCCATTTAAAGATGCTACAATACAAAAAGAGTCGTCATTTTGAATAAGATATCACAGAATTATCTTTCAGCTCATTAATGTATTTAACTTTAATACAGTTTTTATCCAAATTCAACAGGTTGTTAAATAATTCTGTTCGAATGTAGAAAATATAACGCAAGGATAAAAGAAGAAAAAAAAATTGAAAACAAATTAGACATAAGGACAGTGAAAGCAGATATATGCTTTACTACCCACCCAATAGTAGCCACCTCTAAAAAAATAAATTTCAGCCTATAATGCGCAACAAGCAGCTCAAGAAACCCAACATATAACCATATAATAGCACTCGTTGGTCGAATGGCACAAGCCAATGCAGCCACAGCCAAACCCCACTTCCTTGACATGGAAGAAGCATTGCTGGAAGAAACTCTCATACAGGGCCAATAGTATAGGCCCACAAGGGTAAGAACGGTCTCCAAACTATTTGAAAATGTACGATTGAAACAGAAAAATACGAACCAATTTGCCAATTGAGAAAACAACTGTAGTAAAGTTAAGGGCATCAATTGTCACCAATGCCATGATGAACATTATAAAGCCTTAAATTTCTAATAAGATAAGAACCTGCTTCTGGGGAAGATAACTTTTGACCGGAAGCGAAAAATAACAGTAAGCAGAAAAATAGTGATCATATTATCCAGTAAGAACACATAACAGAAGGATACTGCCCATTTTGCAGCGGGGTGACCGAAGAGGACATGAGAAAATTTGTACAAGTATAAATCGCCAACTGCAGAGAATAAGGACTGCAGCAGCCGTGGAGCCTTTATCTACAAAGCACAAAACAGGGGATGCAAGTGCATCTCATAAGAGAACAATAAACTTAAGCACCATTTTGACATTTTCATCAACTTGTAGTTTGATCCCATTTAATAATAAACATGAATGCTAGTTTAAGCAATTAATTTCCATGACTTTTTAAAACAACTTTTCAAAACACTTTTTAAAAAAAATCCTATAATTTAGCTCAGATGATGCTATGAATTAGTAATAGTCAGTAAATCATACATGTAGAATTCAACTCCACTAGATTTTCAAGATTTATGGTGAACCAAAAACTTCAAAATGCATCAAAACTAGCACCAATGATATGATGAGTTTGTTATATATATATATTAAAAGAATCGAGAGGTTGAAACATAAGGAACTATAATATAATTAGCCAATTGAAGTCTTGCGACCTGCATTATACCCATACCAAGCCAACTAAACGTGCTCATATATTAACATACCAACTAAACGTGCCCATGAAACTCTCTAAACCATTGCAGCAACAGAATTTGTGATCTAACATAAACTTTAAAATTCCTCTATCAATTTTCAGTGATCAATACTACATGCATTTAACGGAAACAGAAACACGCACTACTATATTTACCATGAACCATGGAGTATCAAGATGCAACAAAGCAAGAACTTTATAAAGGACAACAAACAGCATTGGATGCAAGTAACTTCGAATCCCCTTCTTCCACTCCCATGTCATATGGCCATACCTGCATTTGATCAATTTAAAAACAGAATGATCCCCACTACTATTTATCATCAATAACCATTTTAAAATCCACTGCTTTCAAAAGTAAACACACATTACCTTAATGTTTCTCAAAAACAAAATTAAGCAAAAGGAAAGAATACTAAAATGCTAAAATAAAACACAGACCCAGTTGCAGTTTCCTAGTGATAACAAATGTGGAAGCAATTTCACAGCTTTCAAAACCAATATTAAACCTCTATGTTGCTCAAAACGAATCATGAAGTAAAACAAAATAAAAACAAAGCAGTAAATCTAAAGATTACCCGAAAACGATGCGATGGGCAACCTCAAGGGCTTGCCAGTGTTCATCTGGGTTGAAATAAGTTTGTATGAGCAAAGCATTGGCAATTCTAAAAGCCAAACAAAGCGCAAAGATTCGTTTTTGCGAGGAAAAGAAATCAGATTCTGAAGGTTTGATTTCTTCATCTTCTTGAGATTTATTAGGACTCGCGTTCACCGTTTTGCATCTTTGTCTCATTGGGTTGTGTAAGCTGTGGTGCTGAACAAAAGTTAGTTCAGTTTACGGTAAGTTAGAAATTCCACTCGAATTTCAAGCTCTAATTTTTCGAGGGTGTTCCGAAATTTTAATACGATCCTTCCCATGAGAAATGGTTGTGAATTAGATTTGATTTCTTATTCCTAGAAAAAATATAGGGCTTTACTAGTTTTAAGATTATTTTATTAAATAAGTTCAAATGTACTTCTGTTTTTAAAATTAAAAATAGCAATTATCATGCATTTATTTGAATTTTTTTTAAAATTATTTATTTACCACTACTACTTTTTAAGAAAATATATTACCTAATCATATAATTTTTTCTTATTTTTTAGAGTCTTGCAAATTAATTAGAGATATATATAGAGTTTTTATCAATGTTATTATTGAATTTTTGGGGGTTTATTAGGACAAATATAGAGCATGGACACCCAAATACATTTGAGAGAAAATCTACCTTCACAATATGGCGGAAGAAATTGTAACACAGAGTTGTTTTTATTTTAAAGCAAAAAATTAAGTTGTTTTTTTATATAATATACAAATAATATTAATAATTCGTAAATAAAATATCGGATTAAAAATTTATTAACTTAAAACTAATTTCATTTAAATGTAATAATAAATTAACATATTGTGACTTATCAATAATTTTTGTCACAAAAAAGTTATGAAAAATTAGTATAAGCATTATAATTTTGATCAATTTAAAGTAAAATTTTAAATTAATTTTATATTAAAATTTAAATTTTAATTAATTTTATTTAATCTAATAATATATCATAAACAATAATAAATTTTAGTTTGAATTTATAATTTGAAACTTGAATTTAAATTAAAATAATTTATTAATTTAAACTGTATTCAAAAAATAAAATATTAAGCCATATTTTTTTGTATAAATTCAAAATAATAAAAATATTAATAATTAATTAATATATTATTCTATCACCTAATATCAATATTATCATACAATAACAAAAAGCCTACCCAATATTCATTTAAATAATTTTGTTAAATAGTTTATTATTTAAAATTAATTTAATTCATAATTTAAATCGATAATAATAATTTACAAAATATTAATTTAGAGATTAATTTAAAATTTTTTAAATTATCTTAAACTAATTCAATTACACGATTTGAATTAATTTAGATTTGATCGGTTAGGATTTGTCGGCTTCCAACGAAAATTTCTTAAAATAATAAATTGAGGAAACTAATAATTAAAAGTTCAAAGAATATACCCTGAACAAAAAGTCCAATCGGCTGGCTCAAAAGTGAAAGCCCAGCCCAGTTAACATAGAAATGAGCCTTTACATCTTTCCAGAAGGCTTAAGCCCAAATTAATCAATCTTCACATTTTCCACTCTCTTTTGTACTTGATGGCAAAAACATTCTCCAAAATCATTAAAGAATTTGTACATTTTTTTCTAAAATATTACAATATACTGATATTATAATAAAAATTTCATAAAAGGACACTTCCCAAACAAACTATTATTACAAAGAATGTTTTCAAATTTGTACTTCAAACTATGCATTCTTGGTATCATTTCAAAAGTTCTTCCCAGTTAAATTAAATAGTATCCATATAATAAATAGTATTTACATGATACACACACACATACAAGTAGGGACAACAACATGAGATGAGATTGGTTGCTAGGCGTCAAAAATAACAATAGACAATGGCACCCTAACCATTCCCATCACCTTCGTTAACATCAGCCATTAATGTTTTAGTCTCTCAATGCTAATCAATCTCTGTGCATTATTTATATCACACAAAAATGTCATCTATATTATTGCAACAGTCCGTGACCACATTCATCTTGGCAACTTTTTCATAATTTGAAAGAGATAATTGAATGATAATTAATGACCTCAGCTGTCAGCATTTCAAATTCAATTGGGCATTTCCTTTTGCATTTCTTCTCTCATGATAGATGAGATATTAAATGAATCATTCAACTCAATAAGGGAAGATTCAACCATTTGTTATATATGGTTAGTTAAAAAGAGTTGTAAAATGCGTTTTCTGTAACATATAACATCATTTTGCAACGGAATATGATTTGTGCTAGTAACAAATATAAGAACTCGAGTCTTCAATCTTCATTTATATGCACTAACGGTAGCAATCTACTAGTTACCTAACAATAATAGCATATTTTCAATGTAGTGATTTTGAATGGAAAGCATATGAATGAAGAACATGCGTTATTAACAGATTCTAAGCTCAACAACCTATTTGACGATAAAAATTTGAATTCTATTGATTTTTGAGGGCTGAATAGTCAACTTTTCAAAAAGAACATAATTCAGAGCTTGAAAAGACAAGCATTTTGTGATGATAATCCATCAATTCTATATTGAGCTTCCTTTTCTTTTCTGTTCCTACCACATATCATCCAAATTTTCCTTCCACAATGAAGACACATAAGAGAACTTTCCCGGAAAAGAATCAAAGAAAACATCTTAAGGATAATAATCTAGACATTGGGGGTAAAGGATGAATGAACAACCTTGTTTTGTCTCCCTGTGAGCCAAAGCAGAGTCGTCCTTGCAAAAGATGGCGTCTTTGACTGTAAATCCGAACTGCCACCACTCTGGTTTTCTTCATCACAACCCATTTCACTCCCTCCATTTGCAATCCTACTAATGCCAATCTCAGATACTGTCCTTCTAGCACCAACATTACCATTCTTTAATTTCAAATCACCATCACTAGCAACCGTAACAGCATTTTTGTTGACAGGAAATCGAAACGAGAAAGCCCTCCTTGATGAATCTTCTGGCAAAGTCTCCTTCTCCTTCTTACCTCGAAGCCAAATTTTTGATATGGAGAAGCTATCTTTTGTGCTCCTTCCAACATCATTGCCCTTGCTGGTGCTAATATTAGCCCTACGACTACTCTCAATGCCTCTGATAGCGTCGAATCCATTGAATCCTCTTCTCGATTCACAATCACATTCAGACATTGCAGGCCTGTGACCAGGCACTAACGGCATCGGTACTTGCAACAAGGAATTCTCATCCATTACATACTCAAAAGACCCCATAGAGAAACATCTCCTGGCATCAATGTTATTATTATTACTACTACTTTCACAACTATCCACATTTCTATACTTTCCTAGCTTAACAGGCACAACTTTTTCCCCTGAATCTACCATTGCTGCTGGTATGGTAACTGCGTCTTCTTTTGCTAAAATTTCGCAAGATTTATGTGTGAAATCAATATGGGATGAACCAAATTCACCGTCTGCATTACAACCCAGATGGGAATTTGTTCTTATAACTGAACTAGTTCTGCCTAGATTTTCTCTATCACGAAAAATCTCCCTTGAACTCTCACTCCCAGATTCAAGAACAAGAACAATAGGTGAACAGCTACGGTTTGAAGAGAAATCAGGGAGCAAGCTAGCTCTGCATAAAGGGCAAGTGGAGTGAGACATAAGCCATGTGTCTATACACTCCATGTGAAACGCATGGCTGCATTTTGGCAACAATCTGAGCGTATCTTCTGGCTCAAACTCACATAGGCAAACAGCACAATCAAATGGATTCTTGAGTCCTATAATTGATTTGTAGTAAAACACGGGTAAAGTGTCTATAAAAGATTGGTCAACACCAGCATCATGAAGGTGAAATAATTGCTGCAATTGCCCTTGAAGTGCAGTCACATTATCTAAATCTTCTGGGTCTCTATTTTGTGGTCTCAAAAGAAACCTTACTAAAAGATGAAGCAAACCAGAAACAAAGAAAATGATAGCAAGAATTACAATGATAAGCAGAATACTCGGATTCACCTTATTGTTCAAATTGAAACCATCGCTTTCATTTTGTGGAGCAGGTGGTGGCTGAGGGAAAATATATGGTTGTAATGAAGAAGAAAGATTGGCGTTTTCCTTCATTTTAAGGAGAAACCAGGCCATATTTTGTGAGGAAATATTGAAGAGACTCACCAAAATTGCAGCTTTACGATTGAATTGTATGATATCATGCAAAACCAGAGATACCCAGAATCAATTTCAAGTTTATCACCATGTTGGGAGGATAGGATATATGCAGTTCTAACAAAAACTAACTTTTTATCAGTATTTGGAAACTGCAAGTCAAATGACCACAAAGTGAGAGAGAGAGAGAGACAGAAAGAATTGAATGAGAATTTGAAAGGTTGATATAAATGGTGACAGAAGTTGGCTTTCAAAAATATGAAGACCAGCAGCCGATAAATCGACCAACAGTGCAGAAAATAAATGAGTTTAAATCTCGTTAGCAAATAATATAAATACTAAAACTTTTCACGGCCGGTAAAAACTAAAACCAGTTTCTAAAAACGCTTTCCAATCACAAAGGTGACTTTCTAGCAACAGATTTCATCAAACACAAGGCTCTTCTCATCTGGGTTGACTTCAAAGGAAACCATTAGCTGATCTACTACATCAAACCCAACGCCCATTTATTTCCCCGCAAACTAAAATATTTAGTGTAAATCAAAAAACAAGAGCAATTTTCCAAATAAAAAAATGTATCTTCAAATGGGATTTCCCTTTTTCAATAAATCTTAGAACTTTTTATTTGTGTTTCTGATCACATTCTCTACAGTTCTATTAGTTCTATTCCACTTGAAACAGGATAGACATGGTACCAGATATTACTCTTTTTCTTGTGGGTCAGGACAAAACACAACGAGATGAATGTTACAAAGTCTAAGGAGAGAAGAAAATCTTTGGAAAGATTAGGTAAGAAAAAGGGGAGAAAGCATAGGATACGGAGCTTTTTCTGGCGATTCAAAAGGGAAGCAGTTAAAAGAAGCTTTTTCACTTTGTTATTATTTTTTTCAATTGCTTTCTGTGGGATGTCCAAAAAAGAAGAAATATTGATGTAACCAAACACCTAAATGGAAGAGGTGCTTCTTCTTGATTCTCTCCTCTTTAGGTCTCCCTTACAAAGATGTAATTATAATTTTCGATTTGGCGTATAAAAAATGTGAAGGTTTTTAAGGGTGTGGTGTGCATCATATGTTCAACGTTTGGCACTAAAATTTTATTTTTGCTTGGTGGGGAAGCACCTCACTCATTCAAGGAAGATTTAACCGCAAGTGACTTACCATATTTTTGGCGAACTAGAAAACAAGTGACTCAAATATAAGAAATTTTCTGTTCGTTTTTCTTATTAGAAACAAAAATTAGAAGTTAATTACTTTAAAATGTGAATAAAATGCAAAGAAAAATATGAATTTAGAAGTCTTTGATTTACAAGTGTTTCTATGAGAAATGTAATTGTTCAATAACAAGAAAATTAAATACATAAGGCATCGTCAAATTTATTTTGAAGTATTTTTTTAGATATAATTTTATATATTTCGTTAATGTTTGATACCATATTATTAAGTAATCATTTGATAAAATATTTTATACTCAATTGATGTAATAAATTACATTATACTAGCTTACTTGGACTAAAAAAATATATGACGCTTATGATAAATCAAATGTTTACATATTGCTATAAATAATGCCAAATTAAATTAAGGGCAAGAAGCACGCCATTCTATATATAATGTCTGAATATTTGTTGCTTTCGCTTTGTGTGCAAAGCATGCATTGATTTTGAGAAACCTCATCAATTGAAGCACCACATTCTTCAACTTAAAAAAAAAAAATAGATAAAAATTTTTTTAAAAAAAGTGACCATAAAAAAAATCAAAGCTTGTGCTTGTGAATATGTGAGCTGAAACTTCCCACCAATCTCCAAAACTCTAAAAAAAAAATTCTCATCATTCAGTTATCCCCAAACAATTTGTGAGTTCCCCCGTAGTCAAGGATAATGCTGCTTTAGTGTGCATAACTGTTGCGGAGATTAGAGCTTAATTATTGGGATTTAGGCCTCGTATTCATGTTGTAATACACTTCAACTAAATTGTAAAACCCGGCTTGGTAAAGATTGTTTCAAGCACTAATCCCTATATTAATCTGTATCTCTCTGGTAAAAAATAATCCTCATTTTTATATTCATTAATTTTAAATAATTTTCAACGACCTTTGTCGGTTTGATGGATTCATAAAATTTATAAAATCATTTAATTATTATCTTATATTAAAAAAATAAGGTTAGATAATGAATTTTTATTTTAGAATAAATATTCGTACTTATTTTATGAAAGTCGATAAATATTTGGACACAATAAGTAGTGGTATCTAATGAATCGGGTTGGTCGGTGAACCGAACTAACACAGCCCATCAAGCCACCCTGAATTAGCCGAAAAATCTATTCTCCACATCCATATTATTTTTAGACTTAAAAATTTGAGTCTTAATAATTTATCAATTTAAAATCGAAGACCCGACCCGTAATAAGTCTGAACGTGTATAAATTATCATCAGGCTAAATTAGCGAGTCGATCTAATTCAACCTGACGGTTCATATTTAAATTTATAAAAAATTATTAAAAAAAAAAGAAGGCTGCTGTCTACTGCTAGCAACAACAGACCACAAGCAATTAAAGCTACGCTTTGTAATTTTGCAACGGTAATTTTTTTTAACACCCTTTCTTCTATTTCTATAAACACTATTACTTACAAAACCATTTCATTTTCAATTTTTTTCTCAAATCTCAAATTATTTCTCTCTCAAGTCTTAAATTCTCAATCTCTCCCGAGTCTCAAATTCAAATTCCCAAATCATTATTAGTATTTTGAGATTATAACTAATTGGAGTACATTATTTAATTTAATTTATTTAAAAATTAGAGTTAATATTTAATTAATTGTTAATTGCTAAAGTTAAAAAACTAGAGGTTAGTATTTTAATTTTACTATTAATTTAAAAATTAAAATTATTATTTAATTAATTATAGAATTAGAGTTAGTAGTTAATTAAATTAAAAATTAAAGTTAGTATTTAATTAATTATAAAATTTAATTAAGTATTTCAAAATTTTAAAAATAAAAATTAATGTTTAATTAATTATAAAATTGAATTTGTTAATTTCTAAATTTTAAAAATTAAAAGTTAATAATTGAATTTTGTCATTAATTTAAAATTTTTAGTTATTATTTAATTTAGTTATTAGATTTAAAATTTTAGTAAATTTTTTTAAAAAATTAGAGTTACTATTTAATTAATTATAAAATTTTAGTTGTTAATTGCCAAATTTTAAAAATTAGAGGTTAGTAATTTAATTTTATTATTAATTTAAAGATTAGAGTTACTATTTAATTAATTGTAAAATTAGAGTTAATAGTTAATTAAATTGTAAAATTATAGTTAATATTTAATTAATTTTAAATTTGATTAAGTATTTCTAAATTTTAAAATAAGAATTAGTATTTAATTAATTATAAAATTAAGGTTGTCAATTTCTTAAATTTAAAATTTTAATTATTATTGAATTTTGTTATTACATTTAAAATTTTAGTTATTATTTCATTTAATTATTAGATTTAAAATTTTAGTTATTAGATTTAGATTTTTAGTTATTATTTATTTTAGTTAATAGATTTAAAATGTTAGTTATTATTTATTTTAGTTATTATTTAATTTAGTTATTGGATTTAAAATTTTAGTTATTATTTAATTTAATTATTAGATTTAAAATTTTAGTTATTATTTAAGTTACTAGTTAATTAAATTATAAAATTGGAGTTAGTATTTAATTAATTGTAAAGTTAGAGTGAGTATTTAATTAATAGTAAAATTTGATTTAATATTTAATTAGTTATAAAATTTGAGTTAGTATTTAATTAATTGTAATATTTTAGTGGTTAATTGCTAAATTTTATTAGTTATTAATTTAATTTTGTTAATTATTTTGCAATTTTGTTAGTTATATTGTTAGTTGTTTACTTGTTTATTATTATTTTTAGTTATTAATTTTATATAAATTTTGTTAGTTATTAATTAATTAATGTTGTTAGTTATTTTAATTATTATTTATTTTACTTTAATTTAATTAACATTATTTATATTATATTTTATTATTATTAAAGTTAATTATTTTTGCCCAAAAATTAGAATTAAATTTGATTTTTGCATTATAAAGTTAGAAATTGAATTTAATTTTTATATTAGAAAATTAAAATAAATAATATACAAAATTAGTTAAAATTAATTGTTAAACTATTAAACCAAAATGGCACACTATTAGTTATAAGGATCACACAAATTTTCTTATGATATTGATAGTAGTTAGAGTAGATAACTTAGATCTAAAATATGGTAAATTTTTGAAAAAATCAATAATCTTAATAAAGTAAAATATAAACTTTATGGTTTGATATACGTACATAAAAAAGAGAATGGGTTAAGCACTCTTAAAATATATATAGACAAAAAATATTTGGAACACTTAAAAAATTTACAAAAATAAATGCAAATTAGAACAAATGATGAAATTGTAAGCAGTAATTTTTGTTTTAACCTTACTATATTTAGAAATGCAATTTGTCAATAATCGATCGTAGATGATCGATCACTTATACAAAGCAAATCCCTACATTTATTTGAAATAATACAATAACATTAATTCATTTTTAAGAAAATACCTAGGATAACAGTACGAACATATACGCTTAAAAATTTTAAGATGAGATAAATTTTAATTACTATTCTTAAATCAAACAACTATACACTTTTATTGATATTTGATAATCAAAGAAGCATTAATAATTTGTAAATATTTATGTTACTTGCCATTAAATTGACAAAAAGTGGCAATTAAATAAAAAAAAATTAGAGGATTTAGACTTTTTAAATTTTTATATAATACAAGGATTATTACAAAAGTTATTAGAGTGTTACAAGAGATTTTAGAATTTACAGATAAAGTTCTTTGTATTTCATTCAATAATACATCAAATAACACAATTATAATTCCTTTTTCTAAAGATGTACTAAATTCATGCTTAGAAGTAAAAGATTTTTACTATAGGTGTTCTTTCCACAAATTAAACTAAAAGACCTCAATGATATTTTTTAAATTAAGGAGGGTTTAAATGAAATTTTTAATTTAAAATTTTAAAAATTTCGTTTTCTTCTCCCCTATTACCTTTTGTTTTCTTCTTCTTCGTTTTTCTTTTATTCTTTGTCACGTTTTCTCTCTGCCTTCTCTATCAATCATCCATATCTTTGCTAAAATTTTAATTTTTCATTACCAATTACTCACATTCTCCATTGTAAACTTTTCGAGAGTATCAATTTGAGGGTAGAAACGTCAAAAATAGAAAATAAAGCTAAAGATTCGGCTTCTAAATTAGGACTTTTCAAGTTTTAAGTGAAATTAAAGTAAATTGACACTACCACAAGGTAAAGGACATTGATTTTAGCTTATCTATACCCTACATTTTTCATTTTATTAATTTTCAGACGTATAGATTTTATTGTTCATTTATAGCATTTTTGTTAAAATTCTTACTTATAATTGTATTGTGATATGTTATTTAGATTGTAGTATATAGTCAGGTAAGTCATTAGGAAGCTTAGGACATAAATTTAAAAAAGTTATTTGAGTGTGAATAGTAATTGAGTTACTATTCCAACAAGTGTATGGGATCCACTTATCGTAATCATGAAACTGAGTTAAAATACGCTAGTTAAGCCACAATATAGATTCTTAATAGAAATAAATGGATAATTAGACAACCAATAAGGGTCTGATCCGATTTAGCGTATTAGCCGATTTCAAAAAATCTAAGCTAATATGTATTTCACACATATGAATTTTTTCGAGGTTTAGAAATATATATTGATATGTTTTAATATATATGTTAGATGGCAGTACGCAAGTGACAAACCCGCGTGAAGTATTGAAAAGTGAGGGAAACTAAGAAATGTACATCCTCCTTAAGTGTGAGTGGACCTTTACTTTATGCATTTATTAATTTTAAAATTTAAAGCTTATAATTTTTAAATACTACAAATATATGAATTGAGATCATATATGGAGGCGATAGTTTTGTTATTGTGGTAAAGGCTAGGAGGAGGTCTCTTTATTTATGGTTTATTTGTGATTATTGTTTTGGATTTATGTTTGATGATATCATTATTTTTATGATTTCTTGATGATTTTATAATATATGGTTTATGACTTATATATGTGTATGATCGGAGGCCAATAATGTTCAGTCGACATACCTTTTATTGCTACTAGAATTGAAGAACTTATGAGTAACATTAAAGCGTGGTCAAAATGGTTCAATACTAGCCAATTTTATTGTAAGACTGATACTAAGGGAATAGATAAAAAAAAAAGGCAAATGTAGAATTTAGAGTTAGTGAAAGTCTACCAAAGGATCATGAATGGTGATGCTGGAGAATTTTACATTTTTCAGGATGAAATTATAACATTAAAAGGTAGGGTATGTGTACCCTCAGATGATGAAGTGAAGAATACCATATTAAAAGAAGTATATTGCTCGATCTTTATAATGCATCCTAGTAGCATAAAAATATACAGAACCATCAAAGAAAACTATTGGTAGTCTGGAATGAAGAAAGTGTCAGGAAATCGGGATTATATATGCAACGAAAAAACAAAATTTTTGATTTTCTCACAGGATCCATACGACAAAACTCATCGTTTTGAACTATGAATCTGAATATTCATACCTTAGTTGTACGATTGATGACAAAGGACCACAAACGCAAAAGGTTATTGCGTCTCTATGGTATCTATACGATCGGGATGATAAAAAACGAGTGCTAGCTCCTTAAAAATGATTACTTTGTGTTCTTTTATTTTGTGTTTGTCAAAACCCTAAAACAAAAGTGTCGCCCACACAAAATCCTAAAACAAACAAATATAACACTTATATTTATAGGCAATATTTAGGGTTAGGGTTGTAATGAGTTTGGGCTTGACACAAACACTTTGGATTTGGCTTAACTCTTAAATCCAGTTGGTTTGACTTTCAAACCTAACTCATTAATAAGTTTCGAACTAATATATTATTTAGCCCAACTTAATAATGACTTTTGCCCAAAACCATTACTACACAAAGTATTAAATAAATTCATCTCATGAATTTGATATTTCATCTTCTCGATTTAATGTGTGACCCATTAGGTTTCCGTAATATTGGTAGTAATACTAAAATCTAGTTTTAGTAATACAAGTCATGAGCGGTGTCTAGCAACACATCATGACTACCCAA
>JAWDEX010000018.1:1594655-1613039 GCA_035221805.1 Trichilia hirta
AAAATGGGATCTAGTTTACAAATTATCATCCTAAAATATTAATTTCTAAAGCCTTAATATTTTAATTTGCATCTAATTTATATTTGGTAATTGTTCTTTTAAAATTTATCAATCATATATTTGATAATTGTTCTTTTAAAATTTATCAATCATATAAAACATTAAATCTGAAGATTACCCGAAAACAATGCGATGGGCAACTTCAAGGGCTTGCCAATGTTCATCTAGGTTGAAATAAGTTTGTATGAGCAAAGCATTGGCAATTCTAAAAGTAAACAGATTCCAAAGTTTTGATTGGCGTTCACAATTTTGTGTCTTTATCTCATTGGGTTGTTGTGTAAGCTGTGTTACTGAATTTCTGAACCAAACTGAACAAAAGTTAGTTAAGTTAATGTTAAGTTTGGAATTGCACTTCAAGCTCTAATTTTTCAATGGTATTCCGAAATTTTAATTCGATCCTTCCAATTAAAAATTCTTGCTAATTAGATTGATTTATTAGTTTAAAAAAATAACTATTATTAAAGAAAAAATTATCTATTTACCACAACTACTATTTAAGAATATAATTTTTTTACCATATAATTCTTTTATTTTTTAAAATCCAACATCTTGATTAGAGATATAGAGGGAGAAAATGTGCTTTCATAATAATGTGGAAGAAATTGTAACATCAGAGTTGTTCCTATTTTAAAGCAAAAAATAAAGTAATTTTTTTTATATATAAATAAAATTAATAATATGTAAAACATATATTGGGTATTACTTTTAGTAAATTAAAATTAAATCATTTAAATAGCATATAAAAGTCCAGAAATGTACCCAAACAAAAAGTGTAATGGGCTGGCTCAAAAGTGATGGCTCAGCCTAGTTGTAAAAAATGAGCCTTTACATCTTTCCCCAATGGTTGAAAGTTGGGTCCATTATTCAGCCCGAACCAACTAGTCTTCATATTTTCTACAGTCGTTTGTACTAGATAGCAAAACATTCTCTCCAAAATCATTAAAGAATCTTGTACTCTTTTTTTCTTTTTTTAATATTACGTATATTGATATTATAAAAAAAAAAATTACAAAATATTAGATATATTACTACTATCATACTATCCACAAAGTTGTGCACCAGCATTGTTTTCAAATTTATATATATATATATATAGTTAAATACAAAGATTTTGCTAATAAGTATTCTACGACACTTGTTAAAATTTTTATTTTTAGTAAATTATATTTTTTAATGTATTAAAATTTATTATTAATTATTATATTAAATATAAAAATTATAATAAGTGCCCTAAAGAGACTCATTAACAAAATCCTAAATACAAAAAACAAAATAAACTACAAGTAGGAACATTAATATGAGGTTAGATTAGTTGTTAGGTGTCAACAATAACATTAGAAAATGTCACCTCAACCATTCTCATGCCCTTTATAACACCAGCCATTAATGTTTTAGTCTCTCAATCCTAATAAATCTCATTGCATTATGTATATCCCATACAAATTTCTCTACATTTATTACAACAGCCTGTGACCACATTCATCTTGGCAACTTTTGCATTATTTGAAAGAGATAATTGAAAGATAATTAATGACCTCACCTATCAGCATTTCCAATTCAATTTGGCCTGGCCTTCCCTTATGTTCTACCTTTTCCATTTCTTCTCTCATGATAGTTGAGGTATTTAATGAAATATTGAACTCAATAAGGTTAGATTCAACCATTTGTGATATATTGTTAGTTAAAAGAGCTACAGTCCATGGAATTAAGGTTACAGCAACGCGTTTTCTGTAACATAATTTGCTAGTAACAAATACGAGGACTTGAGTCTTCAATCTTCATTTATAGGCACTAACGGTAGCAATCTACATGTTACCTAACAATAGCATATTTTCAAAGTAATGATTTTGAATGGAAAGCATATGAATCAAGAACATGAGTTATTAATAGATTCTAAACTCAACAACTTACTTTGACAATAAAAATCTGAATCTGTTGATTTTTGAGAGCTGAATGGTCAACTTTTCGATAAGGAAAACCGGGAAAGGTAGAACATAATATAGAGCTTGAAGCGCACAAAAGTAAGAGGGTAATCAAATGTTCAACATCTCATAGACGTGAAAAGACAAGCATTTTGTAATGAGAATGCAACAATTCTATATTGAGCTTTCTTTTCTGTTCTGTTCCTACTACACATCATCCAAATTCCACAATAAAGACAAATAAGAGAACTTTCCTGGAAAAACAATCCAAGAAAAATTTTCAAAACAATAATCTAGACATTGGGAGTAAAGGACGAATGAACAACCTTGTTTTGTCTCCCTGTGAGCCAGAGCATAGTCCTATTTGCAAAAGATGGTGTCTTTGATTGTAAATCCGAACTGCCGCCTCTCTGGTTTTCTTCATCACCCATTTCACTCCCTCCATTTGCAAATCTGCTAATGCCAATCTCAGATATTGTCCTTCTGGAACCAACGTTACCAATTTTTGATTTCAAATCACCTTCATCGGCAGCTGAAACAGCATTTCTGTTGAGTGGAAATCGGAACGAAAAAGCCCTCTTCGATGAATCTTCTGGCAAAGTCTGCTTCTCCTTCTTACCTCGAAGCCAAATTTTTGATATGGAGAAGCTATCTTTTCTGGTTCTCCCAAAAGCATTCCCCTTGCTGGTAATAATATTAGCACCACTACTCTCAATGCCTCTGATAGAGTCAAATCCATTGAATCCTCTTCTAGATTCACAATCACATTCAGACATAGCTGGCCTGTGACCACGCATTAACGGCAAAGATGGCTTCTTGCCAGATTGTCTCTTTACCGGGGTTCTTATAGGTACTTGCAACAAAGAATTCTCATCCATTACATACTCAAAAGACCCCATAGAGAAACATCTCCTGTCATCAATGTTATTGTTATTACTGCTACTTTCAGCACCATCCACATTTCTATACTTTCCTAGCTTAACAGGCACAACCTTTTCCCCTGAGTCTATCATTGCTGTTGATATAGCAACTGCATCTTCTTTTGCTAAAATCTCGCAAGATTTACGTGTAAAATCAACATGAGATGAACAAAATTCACTCTCTCCACGACAACTCAGGTGGGAATTTGTTCTTATAACTGAACTAGTTCTGCCTAAATTTTCTCTATCACCAAAAATCTCCCTTGAACTCTCACTCCCGGATTCAAGAACAAGAACAATGGGTGAACAGCTATGGTTTGAAGAGAAATCAGGGAGCAAACTTGCTCTGCATAAAGGGCAAGTGGAGTGAGACAAAAGCCACGTGTCTATGCATTCCATGTGAAACGCATGGCTACACTTTGGCAACAATCTGAGCTTATCTTCAGGCTCAAACTCACATAAACAAACAGCACAATCAAATGGATTCTTGAGTCCTATAATTGCTTTATAGTGAAACACAGGTAAAGTGTCAATAAAAGATTGGTCAACACCAGCGTCATGAAGGTGAAAGAGTTGCTGCAATTGCCCTTGAAGTGCAGTCACATTATCTAAATCTTCTGGGTCTCTATTTTGTGGTCTCAAAAGAAACCTTACTAACAGATGAAGCAAACCCAAAACAAAGAAAATTATAGCAAGAATTATAATGATAAGCAGAATACTCGGACTGACCTTATTGTTCAAATTGAAACTATCGTTTTCATTTTGTGAACCAGGTGGTGGCTGAGGGAAAACATGTGATTGTAACGAAGGAGAAAGATTGGTGTTTTCCTTCATTTCAAGGAAAAACCAGGCCATATTTGGTGAAGAAATATTGAAGAAAACTCAACAAGACTGCTGCTTTATGATCGAACTGTATGATATCATGCAAAACCAGAGATACCCAGAAGAATTTTGGGTTTCAAGCTTATCATCATGTTGGGAGCATAAGATATTTGCAGCTCTGATAAAAACTCAAATTTTATTATTGTATTTGGAAACTGCAAGTCAAATGACGAGAGAGAGAGAGAGAGAGAGAGAGAGAGGGACGGAGGAAAGCATTGAATGCGAATTTAAAAGCTGGACGTAAATCGTGACAGAAAATGAACCAAAAAAAATATTAAGACCAGCAACCAATAAATATACCAACAGTACAGAAAATAAATGAGTTTAAATCCCATTAGCAAGTGTATAGCTACTAAACTTTTCACAGTCATTATCATTTACACAGAGTGGTTAAAACTAAAACCATTTTTTGAAAGTATTTTTCTATCACAAAGATGACATTTTAGCAAAAGATTTCATCAAATACAATGCTCTTCTCTTCTGGGTTGACTTGAAAGGAAACCATTAGCTGATCTGCATCAAACCGAACGTCCGTTTATTTCCTCAGACTAAAATATTCAGCGTAAATCGAAAAACAGAAACTGTTCTCCAAATAAAAACGTTTCTTCAAATGGGAATTTTCTCTTTTTAATTAATTAATCTTAAACATTTTATCAGTGTTTCTGATCACATTCTTTACAGGTCTACGAGTTCTATTCCACTTGTAAGATAATAAACAAAGTACCACAGATTACTCTTTTCTTGTGGGGCAAGGACAAAACACAGAGAGATGAATATTACAAAGTCTATGGAGAGAAGAAGAATATTTGGAAAGATTAAGTAAGAAAAAGAGAGAGCATCGGATACGGAGCTTTTTCTGCCGGTTCAAAAGAGAAGCAGTTAAAAGAAGATTTTTCCCTTTATCTTTTTTTACTTTCAATTGCTTTCTGTGGGATGTCCGAAAAGAAAAGCACATTGATGTAACCAAACACCTAAATCGTAGAAGTGCTTTTTCTTGATTCTCTCCTCTTTATGTCTCCTTTGTAAGTATGCTATGATAATTTTCGATATGCTGTACTTAAAAAATGTGAAGTTTTTAAGCATTTGTTGTGCATCGTTTTTGAACATGTTTGGCACTAAAATTTCATTTTTGCTTATTGGGGAAGCACTTTGTGACTCACTCATTGGAGGAAGTTTTAGCCATGAGTGACTCACCATATTTTGAGGAATTCGAAATCAAGTGATTCAAATATAAGAATTTTTTTGTTATTTTTTATGAATAGAAACAAAAGTTAGAAGTTAATTACTTTGAAATATGAATAAAATGCAAAGAAAATTATAATTTAGCACATCATGAAGGATTATGTTAATGAAGGTATGATTTTGAAGTGTTTCTATGACAAACATAATTGTTTAATAATACGAGAATTAAGTAAACAAGGTATCATTAGATTTATTTTGAAATATTTTATTGGACATAATTTTATATATTTTGTTATTTTTTTATACCATATTAAATAATCATTAGAAAATATTTTATATGCGAAATAATTTTTCTGTTTAATGTAAAAATTACATTAAACTATTAAAATGTTATGTGTTAAAAAGTATTATAGCTTACTTAGAATAAAATGCTTATAATAACTAATTAATACTTGCCAATCTGAATTAAGGGCAAAAAACATGCCGTCCTATTGATAATGTCTGATTATTTGTTGCTTTCACATTGTGTATAAAGCGTGCATTGATTTTGAGTAACTCATCAATTGAAGCAACATCTTCTTCAACTTCAAAAATTAAAAAATAAAAATAAGGACAGAAGCTTCAAAGCTTGTGAAACCGTGGCTGAAACATCCCCATCAATCTCCAAAACTATAAAAAAAGAAAAAAAGAAAAATATTCCCGCCATTCAATTATCCCCAAGAAATTGTGAGTCTCCATAGTCAAGGATAATGCTGTTTTAGTGTGCCTAATTATGGCGGGGATTAGAGTTTAATTAATTTGAAATTAAATTATAAAACTTGGGTTGGTAAATATTGTTTCAAACACTAATCCCTGCGTTAATTTGTATCTCTCTGATACAAAAAATAATCCCCGTTTTAATATTCATTAATTTTACATAATTGTCAAGGACGTTTGTCGGTTTGATCTTATATTAAAAAAAAAAAAAAAATTAGGTTAGATAATGAATTTTCATTCTATTGCCATATAAATATTTATTTTATGAAGAGTCAATAAATATTTGATACTATACAAATAAATTTTAGAGGCTATAACAAGAAAACAAAGACAAACCCATCAATATCTAAATTAAATCAATCAATTTACAATGTCAGATTTTTTTCTTTGAATGTTTGCTTCACGGGATTCATGATTCTGGACATGAAACCTATAACTATCCATTTCTCTGTCTCCTCATAACTCTCTTATCTAAAATTCATAGATTTTAACACAAATTGATTCTCTATGAAGATGGAAATGCATGCATTCAATTCAATAAGGGTTTCTATTTTGGTAATTTTCCAGCCAGCGTTGACAAGCTGTGTTTGGCTTATTTTCCCGAGAAATTGTGGACAACTTTACAGTTTACACACACTATGTCTAAACCAACCCTCCGAAAATTTTGCTCAACCCTAAAATATTACAAAAATATTTGCATGCATGCAATATAAAACATTAAAACTGCAAGCTGGAAGTTTCTTTTTGGCTGTCTTCGAGCTTCTACTTCTTCAGAGAATAGAAGATTTTTTTATACATTTTCTTTTTTTATTTATATTTCTGGGAGATGATGAAGTTTTGCAAGCACTGCATTACAATCATTGTGAACTAAACGCTAATAATATTTTAAAATATAAGATTTAGGTATATTTTTGCAATAATATCCAAATATGTTTCAAAATTTAAAATCTCATATAAATAATTCTATTTGGGTACCTAAAATAAGTTCATAAATGTATACTCTCGTTATATCATATCATTTTGTATAAAAATTAAATAAAATTTGTAATGTGTACACTTTTTTAATAAAATTATCGGACAAGTTATTAATTATAATTAATAAATAAATATATACATAACGTAATATAGTTGAATGGTTTTAGTTACAACAAAAATATTATAGACTTTTTTTGAAACTGATTATAATCTTTTTGTCGCTCTAGCTAACTAAGACCATGGTTTATCCATATTTAATAAAACCTCTAATATTGACATTGATTTTTGAAAATAATTTAAAGGTATGATATATACATGCATATGAATATAACAACAGAAGATGATAATATTCAATGAATAATTAATATTAAAAAGACATATTGATAATTATATATATTTACGATAACGATTTGATACTGATTATTAATATATTTAATGCCGTCAAATATTGACATATAACAAATACATATACATACACACACACACATAACATAAGAGATAATATTCAGTGTATAATTAATATCAAAAAGACGTATTGATAATTATATACATTCACGATAGAAATATTAATATATAAAAAATATATAATGCCGTCAAATATTGACATATAACAAAACTGTTTTTCAGAGTCTATTAAATTTGGTAATCTTTTTCTTGTACTTGGGTTTTTGTTCAACATATTGTATTAAAAAATCTGAAAAATAAATAAATAATTGATCGATCGGTGTATTATATTTGACATTACAATATACAAAAAGATAGCTTAGTTTTTAATAACAATTTCTTTCATCATCGACCGGAAAACAATTGCAACCGCGGCCAATATTTCTTTTTTTGTTTCTTGCAATATTTTTAGTCAATGAAATTATATGAAGGATTTATATATTTATATATCCAAGTTGAAATAAGAATATTTGACTTACTATTTCTCACAATATATCATCATTAAAATATTAAAAGTAGTTCTAAATTAGGTAAAATTTAGAGGAATGAAAAGATTTTTGTGTGTTTTTGGTGTGGAAAATAGAGGATTATACATAACTAATCCAATTCATTTGCATCCAAATCACCAACTCCTTTTGTCTCATGTGGTCTTAATGTCAAAGTTTAGTTCTCGTACCAAAATTAAAATGTCAAAGTTTTGGAAAACAAAAATAAATAATTTCATAGACATGGGATTGCTCTCAATTTCTTTTATATATTTTAATAAAAAAATACATAACTAAGAACACCCAAATTAAGAACCTAAAAGCTTAGCCTTTTTGGTTTGAAATTGGGATCTGTCAAAGCTTTAATAACCTCAATGATTCCAAATATTTTTTAAAATTAAAATATTTTTAAAAAAATAAAAGATATAAGACCAATTGAAAAGTTTCCACATTCTTAGGATCTCAACACTATTTTTAATTACTCACCTTATATTTTATTACATTAGAATCATCTCACTCTTACTCATCACATGACTTTACACACTGACATATATAGTTTGATGACTTTGATGAAGCTATATTTCCTTTTTTCCTTTAAAAAAATAATTTTATATAAATATAATTAGTAATTAATATGATAATCTTATCAAATGAATATTATAATATAGTCCTTTTATTACTTCAAATATTTGCATTCATACAAATCTTATCTATAATAATGTTGCTATCACCTATTAAAAGAATATAATTTATGAAAATCTTTTATTTTATTTTATGTGGACAAAAATATTGTGAATGACATTTCAATTCATAGATCATTTTCCATGTTACCAAAGATTTTCAATAGTATATTGATGTTTACAATTTTTTGTTTGAATAATTTATATATTATTAAGCTATATTTTTAGTTAAGATGTATTTGGAGCATAAAATTTGAAAAATTGATTTTATTTATTCTACAAAGAGTTAGATCATATGAAAAGCATACAAATCTCTTCTTCTATTTCCTCAAAATATTGAATAATATGAAAAACATTTTTTATTTGAAAAAAAAAATGTCTATTGTTACTAAGGGGTCCCAAGTTTAGAGGGCCATCTCAACTTGGGCTACCTTGCGGGCTTGCTATCAAATGACTCTGAAGTAAGTATTTAGAACCCAAGAATATGCAAATGTTGGATGCTGAATACTAGTACCCTTTCAATTTTGGAACGGGCTATTTGTTGGGCTTCTTCCTATATCACAATCTTTTTGTCCTCTTTAAAACTGCTACTAAATGTACCCCTTTAAACTGAACTTGCCAACTTCTAACGTATAACTGCAACCACATTTTTAAGAAATAATACGATCTCCGAGTAAAAAACAATTTCCTTTGTTTTGGGATAAAAATTCAAAAATTCATGGGATGTTTTTTTTTTTGTTTCTAGAAATGATATTATAATTAATTTTAAAATCACATTTATAACATAAAAGGCAGTATAATCATATTGTATGCATTAATTCATATTATGATTAATTTACTCCAACTAGTGTTGCTAATGGGCCAATTCAGCTACTGAATCGAACCGAACTGGCCTGTTACAACTCGGACCCAAAACAAGTCGAATCATTGTACACGTGGTTTGGGTTTGATTCGGGCCCAAACTCTTGGACTATGAAAATTTTACTAACTTGAAATCGAAGGCCTAGCCTATGACGAGCCCGAATAAGAGAGGAAATAAACAAGCGGTTTGAACCAGTGATCCAGTTTAATTCAAACCGATTGTTCATTTTTTTAATAAATAATAAATAATAAAAATTTTAAATATATATACAACGTTTGTTACTATTGCAATTGCAATAGTAAATCCCTTGTCCCCTTCCTTTTAATTTATTTCACATCTTTACTTAATTTTAACAAAATTTTTATTTTATTTCTAAAATTCGTAGTAGCTCTCAAATATCAATAAATTATAATCTCTCCCAATAAATTATAATCTCTCCCAATCGTCGGTTAGTTATATTATATTGGCATATATTATTTAAGTTAATTTATTTATTAATTTTTTTTAAAAGATTAAATTTAGTATTTAATTAATTATTAATTTTTTAGTTATTAATTATTAGATTTTAAAAATTAAAGTTAGTATTAAATTAATTATTACATTTTTGTTGTTAATAACTTAATTTTAAAAATTAAAAGTTAGTAATTTAATTTTTATTAATTTAAAATTTTGAATTAATATTAAATTAATTATTAAACTTTTATTATTAGGTATTAAATTTTAAAATTTAGAAGTTAGTAATTTAATTTTATTATTAATTTAAATTTTAAATTAATACTTAATTAATTATTAAATGTTTAGTTTTATTTGTTAAATTTTAAAATTTAGAGTTACTATTAAATTAATTTTTAATTTTTTTTGTTAATAACTTAATTTTAAAAATTAAAAGTTAGTAATTTAATTTTAAAATTTAAGTTAGTATTTATTTAATTATTAAATTTTTATTAGTAAGTGCTAAATTTTAAATTTTGAAAATTAATAATTTAGTTTTGTTATTAATTTAAATTTTCAGTTAGTGTTTAATTAATTATTAAATTTGTAGTGCTAGTTGTTTAATTTTTAAAAATTTAAGGTCGTATCTGATTAATCATTAATTTTTTATTATTAAGTATTAAATTTTAAAATTTAAAAGTTTTAATTAATTTATTTTCATAAATTATTTTAAATTTTGTTGCTTGTATTATTACTTCTTTACTTCTTTATTATTGTTTTTAGTTATTAATTTTAAATAAATTTTGTTAGTTGTATAATTAGAATTGTTAGTTTTTTAATTGTTATTTATTTTTAATTTTAATAATTTAATTAAAATTATTTTTAATTATATTTTATTATTATTGAATTTAATTATTTTTGTGTTAGAAAGTTATAATTAATTAAAATTTTTGCGTTAGAAAGTTAGTTATTTATATTTTTTTACCTAATAATTAATTATTATTGTTAGTTTTTAATTATTATTTATTTAATTTAATGTAATTAAAATTATTTATATTATATTTTATTATTATTGAATTTAGTTATTTTATATTAAAAAATTAAAATTGATTTAAATTTTTGTGTTAGAAAGTTAGAATTGATTTAAATTTTTGCATTACAAAATTAAAATTTAATTTAATTTTTGAATTAAAATAAATTTAATTTAATTTAATTTTAATTAAAAATTAATTTTTAGTTATTAAATTAAAATGACACATCACTCGTTATAAGGGTTACATAAATTTTTTTATGATATTAATGAATTAATACCACTATTTGAATATTATAAAAATATTTTAGAAGAACAATTTGCTCTTAATACAACAAATTCAATAGAAATTATATCTGTTGGTATTAGTTAAAATAGACAATCTAAGTCTATGATATGCAAGTTTTTGAAAAAATATCAAATTTGATAAAGAAAGATATAAATTTTGTGACACAATGTATGCGCATAAAAAGGGAATGGATTAGACACTTTTAAAAGACACATAGATAAAAAATATTCAGGACACTTAAAAAATTCATAAATACAAATCAAAACAACAAGTGAAATAATAAGTGATAATTTTCGTTTTGACTCTATTATATTTAGAGATGTAGTTTGTTAATAGTTAATTATAAATAATTAACCATTTACACAAAGTGAATTTTTACATTTTGTTGAAATGATACAACATTAATTAGCTTTTTAAAAAAAAAACTAGGACCATAACATGAACACATGCATTTAAAAATTTTAAGAAGATAAAATAAATTTTAATTGTCATTTTAAAATTAAATAACTGCACATTTTCACTGACGTTGGACAATTTGAGAGGTGTTAATAATTTCTATTATATTTATGTTATTTATCATTGGATTGATGAAGATTAACGATTAAATAAAAGAATTATAGGATTTAAGTTTTTTTAATTTTTACATAACGCTAAGATTATTACAAAAGTTATTAAAAGCATTACAAAAAAGTTTAGGACTATAGATAAAATTTTTTGTATTTTATTCGATAATGCATCTAACAATCTAGCTAATATTCCTCTTTTTAGAAAAGCATTAAACCTATACTTAGAAGAAAAATTTTTTCACAATAAGTGTGTTTGTCACATATTGAATTTATATGTACAAGATGCTATTAGGAGTATTATTCCTTATTTAAAATTGGCTCTATTTAGAGTCCAATTATTTAAAAAACTATCCCATTAATACGGGTTAAGGGCAAAAAAATTAATTTTAGGTATGCTAACGAGGTGAAACTTCACCTATGAAATGTTCAAAAATATTTTATTTTATTAAATTCTGATTATAGAATTTTGAAATATGAAAATAAGTTATTATAAATTAATCGAAAAACATTTTTAAGTTACAAAAATTATTTTACAATTTTTATCAATACTAAAAAAAATCATATAACTTTTATCTAGACAATATTATCCAATAATGCATTATGTAATTCTTACATTACGTAGCATTGTATATGTTTTTAAATAATATGTGAAATATCCAATATTCGTTAGGGTAATATCAGTCATAATAGATAAATTTAGAAAGTATTATGATTGCATGCTACTTTTATATTGCATTGTATTATATCTAGACCCTGCAATGAAGGTTTTAAGTTGTGAAATTCTTATAAAATAATTTTATTCATTTTTAGATCTAAATTATGAATATTTAAGTAATGAAACTCAAAGATAGATTCATCAATATAAGAAAAATTTATCATTTAATTTTTTAAATATTTTTTACTTGTACGATATTGAGAATTTTATAGGTATTTCTATAAATATCAGTTGAGAGAGCTCTTCTTCATTTATCTCAACTCTTATTATTTGTGTCAGGGATTTTAATTCATATATAAAAGTCAACAAGAGATCAAGAAGACCGTCATCGTTATTTAATGAGCTGTCGTATTATATCTAAAGTCTAACTATTAAACCAAATACAAATTTTAATATTTTAAATTGGCAAAAGAAAAATTATAAACTTTATTTTATCTTATTAAAATAATATGAGATTTTCTTACACTATCATTATTTATGATTTCATTAAAAATTGTATTCAGTTTAAGTGGTCAAACATTAGACTCACGTAGAAGTACAATGGCAATAGAGATATTAGAGATGCGAATGTGTTTTAAGGATTGAATTAACAAAGAAAGAAGAGTACAATTTTAGCAACAATAAGCTTTTATAGTTGACTTTAATTATGAATGGGATGAAAAAGAAAACGAAGAAAATGAAGAATGACAACATTTAATTATCTCCTTGTAATTAGCATTTAAATTTAGTAATTTTTAATGAGGTAATGCTTAATATCTTCCTCTTTATAATTTTTTTTAATTAACTTATTTTATTTTTTAATTATTATTGTGATTGAATGTAAAAAAATTTATGAGATTTAGGTTAAAATATTCTCCTCATTATATTTTTTAATTAATTAATAAAATTTAATATTGCCTGAGGTGTTTTTTTATATAATTTTCTATAATTCAAAAAGTATTTTTGATTTAAATTAATTAATTTTAAAAAAATTAAATTTAAAAGAATCGTTCTATGAATCAGAACCAAAATCGAAACTGGAATCGGAACTAGAATTGATATTAGTCTGAAACTAAAATCGAAATCGAAACATTCGATAAACTAAAATTGGTTTGGACTGACACGTTAACGATTCCATCCTCAATTTTGGATTGATTTAATCTAATGTGAACCACTGAACCGCTCTAACTACACCTATTATAGTTATTGAATTGGACCAGTTTTATTCTTTTAGGTTCTTTGAATTGGACCGAATCGGTTCAGAATCACCGGTTCCGAATCATTAAACACCTTTAACTCCAACAAGTTATTTATTATATAAATTAATTTTTATGATATTTTAGATAGCATTACAAGGAATATCGAATTAATTTGTGTATAAAAAATAAACAATAAGTTGATAAATTAAATTTTCACGAAGAAATTTTTAGGGAAAATGTGCATACTCAATTATTTGTACACTTATTTAATAAATCATAATCACCTACATTTTCACTTATAATTCATCAATTAGGAGAGTGGTAATTCTAATAAGAGAGAATTTATAATAAATAATATATTTTTATTAATTACTCAATCATAATTATCTTAATTAAATTTTTCTTATTTCACATAATCATTATGATAAATGTTTTCTTAATAATATCATACAAGTAGGAAATTTATTACGAATGCAAATTTTTGCTAAATAATACCATAAAAATAGTTATTTTTATTTTTTCGATAAATATTAGAATGTAATATCACTATTTTAAAAAAAAAATGATTACAATTCTTTTTTTTTTTTTTTAATTTACATTAATTAATAAATCAAATTTATATTACATATTCCAATTGAGATGGGTCAAAAGGGTGCTAATGACATTATTGGAAATTTTTGAAGTAATGGGTGCTTTGCAGTAAAATAAATATAGGTAGTATTTGATGTGCAAACCACTAACATTGCACTTGCCATTTTATTTCTTTATTCCATACCAATTCTAAAGAGCATCAAATAGGGGCAAACACAAAATGACAGGAAAAAAATGCAAGAAAAGACATTTGTTCTATAATTAATGCTTACAATAATATATGCAATTATGTCAGATTAGATTAAATATTTGACTTTATACTAAATAAATGGGATAAATTTTAAAGGTTGAATGAAAATTTAGAATAATTCATACAATTATAATGCCATTTAGTTTTAGTGATTAATATGATTGTTTATTAGTTTCATTAGTAAGATTAAAGACTATAATTATATGCCATGAGATATTTTCAAAGCTAATATTAATTTAATGAAATGGAAATTTAAGTGCCTTCAAAAGTTTCATTATAATTGTTTATATGATCATATGGTTGGTCTAAGAAAAATAGGCGATGAAATAAATTCATAAAGTTTGATCGCAATTCAATTCAATTCAATGCAATGCAATAAATTTTTGATGCAAAGATTTAGGATGGCTAATGAGTTTGGTGAACTTTAAATATTCATTTTGCTTATTAGAGATTGTAAGTCCATCTAGGCTAGCTAGCTACTTATGTTGGGATAATAAATAAAAATAATTAGCATACCTTAATTGATTTTTATTATATACTAAATTATATTTATAAACAAAATTCAATTCAATTCAATTAAATAAATAAAGTGGAAAGAAGCATATAGAAGGAATCAATTCCCAAAGCCCCACAATCGAGGCATACAACGCATATTGTTCCCAATGATTCTCCATTAACATGGTTGATTAATAATTAACACGTTTCCTACTTTAATCGTGGGCGGCTTTTAATATATTTTTATTTTATTTTGTTTGTATTATTTACATATTGTCAAATAAATACAACTCAATTGTTTTTTTAAGAAGAAATTTATATTGTTGTTTTGTTGAATTTTTCACTAAATTGTACTTAAATTTTAAATTTTAAATAAATAAAATAATATATTTGATGTGATATAATTATATAATTATTATTATTATATAATATATTTTTTTATATTTTAATATAATTAAAATATAGAAAAAAGATATATAATTTTATTACATCAATTTATATGATGTAATCGAAAATTATTTATTATAAAACAATTTTTATAATCTATAGATAGATGACTAATAAAGTGAGGATATTATTTTTTTCCCTTTAAGGAAATAACTATTTTAAAAAAACCATTTTCATTTATTGTTGTTTGGAATAAATTACTGAATATATCCTTTAATGTTTGATAACTTTCTTTGAAGTATTTAGCAGGTGGATGGATAAACTTTTTGCTTTTAAGAACGCCATTATATCCTTCACATGATATATTTTTAATTTATATTTTGATATAATTATAATATTTACAATTAATTATGTGTTTCACATTTGTTTTCTAAAACAACATTACCCAACAAACAAAAATATATTTTTGTAAGCTGTTAAATTTTTTTTTAAATACTAATATATTATTAGGAGTTTATTGCAATCAATATTTAAATATTTAAACTTGAAATCATATACATTTATCCTTAAATTTTCTATTAAATTTCTAATCTACATAGTAAAGCTGAAAAAATATTATAGAAATAGAAATAGAAATAGAAATTTGCTTGATTTCAATTTTAAAAAATTTTACTCACTAAAATTTACATTAATAATATGTGTATTGCGAAATCCTGCATATGAACTGAATTATAAAAAAAATTACAGGAAAATATTAAAGAGCTGACTTTATATTATTATAGTAATTGTGTAAAAATGACTGATGATTAATGAATTTCCCTCCAGATAGACGGAGACAAAGAAACAAAGCAAGGCAACTAATAAGATGAGGGGACAAAATACTAATAATATACAATGATGGAGACACACAGAGTTCTCTTACAGGATTATATTTGTTGGTTGAGGTTTACAGTAATGGGTCGTTTTCTTAATTAAATAAAATTACCTTCAGCCTCCACTTTTGTCTCTTCTCTGATTTTATATTGTTTTATTTTATTTTTTTACCTTCACTTCCACTTTATATTTGGCAAATTTCTGTTACTTAATGGTTCCTTTTCTGGGTGGTTCTAATGTATTATGTGTTGCATCTTTTTGTCAAATTTTTCCTTGGTCAAAATCATTGTAAATCCTGATTAGAGGTTCAATCATGAAGATATTTGACCCAGATGTCGTAAATTTTTTTCGATCCTTTGAGGTATGTATTGATTTTTTGATGAAAATTTCGAAGTAAGTAGTGGAGTTTTTCTTGGGTTCTTGAAGGGAAAACTGCAAGTAGGTATTAGTGATGATTTTGATACTTGCATGAGAAATTTGAACTGGTTTTGGAGATTTTGGAGTTTATATAGATGGCTGAGATTATTTAATTAAAATTTGGGATTGGTTGGTGATTGAATGGAATAGAATTCGTTTATGGAGAAAGATCTGGAGTGTCTCCTTGTATTTGTTAGATTTTCTCGAAGTTCACGAGATCTTTAACTAATCTTCGTAGCAGTCACATAAAAGAGTAAAATTTTTAATGCATAGTTAAAAGTGGGAGTTGTTCGTTTCTTCATTATTTTGTACAGAATGGACATAAGCCAGAACTTCTCCCTCTTTCAATCTTTATAGCATCAAAGCTAGTGAGATTCGAACAGTTGCAGCCGACAATTCCTATGGAATTTTATGAGAAGCTTTGTTCTTGGTTGTTACTTGTTTGGTAGGCATGGGGAACTTTTTCTGGAAAGAAGTATTACTTTTCTCATTTTTGCATTAGCTCCGTACAGTTGTTGGAATGTTTTGAGGTTGAAACATTAAAAGTCTTCTGAACTTTTCCAATTATCAGTACTCAGAGACACTGAACCCCAGAAACGAATCTTGTTTTCCTACAATGAAATTTCTAAACATTTTGGGGAATTCCTTTGGTTGTTCGGCTTCTGGGGAGCGTTTAGTTTCAGCTGCCAGAGACGGTGATCTTCAAGAAGCCAAAGCTTTATTGGAATACAATCCAAGACTAGTGAGATATTCCACTTTTGGTGTTCGAAATTCGCCTCTTCATTATTCTGCAGCTCAGGGTCATCATGAGGTATTGAATATTCACTCTTAACATAGAAAAATGCTACCTTAAATGATTAATTGCATTTTCCACCTGTGACTTACAAGTTTCTAACTCATTACGATATTGATTTGTTTTTCTTTCATTTCTTTAGATAGTTTCTCTCCTGATTGAGTCTGAGGTCGACATTAACCTGAGAAATTATCGTGGTCAGGTATCCTAAGATTTGTGCCTCACTGAAATATTTGTTTGTTCTGATCAAAATCAGTTTATTTCCGTGAATAGTTGAGAATTGTGTTAATCATATTGGTGAACAGACTGCTTTAATGCAAGCTTGTCAACATGGTCATTGGGAAGTTGTCCTGACCTTGATTCTTTATAAAGCCAATGTAAGGCATTTAGTGTTGACTCGGTTTTCCGGATTTGTTAATTATGAGTAGTTAAAAGATTTCCAGATAGTATTATGACAAATTTCTGCAAATTGGATTTTAGATTCACAGAGCAGATTATCTGAATGGGGGTACTGCACTCCACTTGGCAGCTTTAAATGGCCACACCCGATGTGTCCGGATACTTCTTGCAGATTATATTCCCAGCATCCCGAATCTCCAGAATAATTTAAGGAAAAAGTTGAACAAGGATGAATGCATAATAGAATTTGATGAAAGGCATATTCATTGCAAAGTATTATTTCATTTAGGTGGATCTCCTTGCATTTCTTGATTTGTTTTATTTTTTTTTCTGTATTTTTGCTCGCACCAGTGCTCTCCGTGCTGTAATTAATAGATCTGCTGATGGAGGCATAACTGCTCTGCATATGGCATCTCTGAATGGACATGTTGAAAGTGTGCAATTACTTTTGGACTTAGGAGCTTCTGTTTCTGTAGTCACCGTGGAAGATGGAACTACCATAGATCTAATTGGTAATTCCTTTGTCTTCCTTCTTTATTATGAGTAACAATCTTTGCCCAATAATCTTTTTGCAAATGCATTGTTTTTAGTGGTCCGCATTGGAATTATCCTTAAAATTGAATATTTTTTTTCTGAATCTGTGTTTCCAGTCTGTTCTCTCCTTCATTCTCTTCCCTTCATTCCTCTTTGTTAAAGTATAGCTTCAAGTTCTAAACTCTTAAGGTTGTTCTTTCAAATCTTCAATAGTTCTATGCTGCATTCTTTTTCTGTATTTTTGAGCCAATTCATTGCCATATATAT
>JAWDEX010000018.1:1624157-1644234 GCA_035221805.1 Trichilia hirta
GCTCAGCCAATAAGAAAACAAGGACAAATTTCCTTGATTCTGTGGCACATTGTTACCTTTCTTGCATCTAGTCAGCGAGTCTCTTTCTACAGAATTGATCTCACTGCTAATTTCTAAATTTTTGTTATTTTATCATTAGAAATGTATGAAGGTTTACTGATCTTTGGTTTTATTCCTTCAAGTCAATAATCGACTTCTTCTTAACAAAGGATTACTCTACCCCACTTCGTTCCTGAATATGTATTCAAATAATACAATACTGCCTAAAGCTTCTTAGGTTCCAGATTTTTTTTTTGCTTCATTATCACATTTTTCATAACTTTGCATGTCTGTTGTCAATTGCAGGCGCAGGAAGTACACCTCTTCATTATGCTGCATGTGGTGGAAATGCACAATGTTGTCAAGTATGTTTCTCTGATTAATATCCTAATTTTGATTTTGCTGTTGTCTTCATGCTGAAGTTTTGCAATATCCATATTTACCATGATCCAGATTTTGGTTGCCATGGGTGCTGATCTGACTACTGAAAATGCAAATGGGTATGAATTTCTTGCATCCTCTGCTCCTGTAATATTTGAAATGTATGATTCTATTTTGTAGATTTCACTCGGTGCGTTTTCTACTTTGTATAACAAATTTCTGTTTCTTTTGACTTTCTTGTATCATTTATGTTCTTTCTTTATGCTTCTTTTTGAGTAGCTTGGTTTCTGTATGTGTATGTGGGGAAAAGGGGAAAGTAGTGAGGTATATATTCTAGTGATTTTTGAACCTGTTGAAGATCAGTTGCATCTGTGTTCAACATGGTGGAAAGAAACACTCTTTACTCCCAAACCTTTCCTTTCGTCTAGTTGGAAGTAAGGGGTTCTGACAGTTAAAATTGTATTAGTAAATCCAATTGGAGTGGACAAATTAGGAGACACAATGAAGACCCATCAAGGGTACTCTGAGTTAGTCCTTATTATGATTATAGGGTTGAACTATGTGATGAATCAGTCTAAACTTGAACAAGTGAGAGCTAAGATTCTTGAATTCTTACATTTTCACAAACAGGAGTGAGGTAGAAAGGTATTAATTATATATGTTATTCTAAATGGTGAATGTTATGATGAACTCATAGACCTTAGTTTGTTTTCATGGAGGCTTAGATCAATATTTATAATTATGTCATCAAAGGATAACAGATAAAATGGTAACGATGTTATTTTTCCAGATTTTTGATTACATTGAGTGGAGATTGCTGCTTGTTGCTAATGTAATGAATAGTTTATAAGAAACTTGTTTCTGGGTTCAAGCACCATCCCCCGAGTTCTCCCATGCATTCTTCCCCTTCCAATATGATTATAAGAGTTACAATATCTCTCTCTGCTTCATAATGGAATTATTTTTCTAAGTTCCACCTGTTCTTTAAAACTTGTTCAAGGGCTTCCAATATGAGATGCATGCACGTCTCATGTGTAGATGTAGAACCTCAGACCCTTTGCTGGCACGTTCTGAAGGCATTTATGGCTTCAATGCTTCAATTTTTTTTATTTTTTACTAGATTAATGGTTGAGTACTTTTAACTCAAAAGATCTATTTCATTGGCTAATTCTAGCCATCTAACTCATATGATCTTATGATCTTAACTAACACAGTAACTAACAAAATTTCTAATAGCGAAAGCTGAATTGTTCATCTTAGCTTATCTTTTCAAGACTTCACGGAACTTGCTATGTAGTGGCTTCCAGATGCTTTGTGATTTTGACATTGTCTCAATATATCCTCAATGAAGAGGGAGGAATGGGATTGAAGAGGCTGAGGATCTGCATTCCCATGTTTGACAGTGAATTCTCTTCTGGTGTATTGTTAGGCATAATTTTTTTTTTCCCTCAGATATCAACGTTCAAAGTTAGTATTCTATTTTATTTTCTATTTTGTAGTAATTTTGATTTGGGAAATCAGAACTATGCCACCAGATACTATACAAAACCGAGGCAATACATTGTTGGATGAATATCTGTTGTGTTATGATCTTCATGAAGTTTCTTTGGAGATAAACCTTTATTTTTTTCCTTGGGGTTAAGCATCTTGTTTTCTTTTTAATGTGTATTGATTAAGATGAAGGTGTTGACTCTCAGTAATGTTTCAATTTGCTCTAGATGGACTCCATTGATGGTTGCTCGTTCATGGCATAGAACTGGTCTTGAGGACATTCTTAGTATGCAAACAGAACACCGATATGAGATTCTTCCTTCACTATATCTGACTCGGCCTCTTATGAGCATTGTCAAAATTGCTAGGCGAGTAAACTTTGCCTTACTCTTATCATTGTACTAGTATTTGTTTTGCTAGATTCCATTTGCTTTGCTTTTATTTGGTCAGTGACTATGATGATCTGACCAAAGGTTTTGTGATATGTCTTAGAAAATTTTCTATCATCTGAATAGAAAATCCCAAAAGAAAAACCACTAAAATTGCAGAGAGACCCCCTTTCTTTTTGTTCAACAGTTGTGTCATTCATTTTCGGATATTGTCAAACGACTAAGTATTAGAGAGTTTAGATACCTTTTCTAAATATTTATAGAGAAATAGAAATGGTTAATTTGTTGAATTCTGCAGATTTTTTGTCCTTAGAATTGCTAATACATATATGGTACTTCACATGTCGTACGTCAGTAGTTTGCTCATTCAAATTGACCTTGCAAAAAAGGAGAGAGTTAATTTGGTATATTAGGAGTATTTGATAGATTTTCTTTGTCAGATGGCTTGTTGTTTACATTTGGTCCACCTACAATCATGTCATGTCAAGTAACTCTGTTTCTTTTTAATCATTCTGCGAGGTTAATCCAAAATTCCTGCAGGGATCCTTTCCTTAACTTTTGCAGCTTTGCAAACATATGCTGTGATGTTAATTATATGTTTCAACATAATCTGAGGAGTATCCTCTCGCATCTTGTGCATCAGCTGTGGAAATCACATGCACAGATGAAAGTAAAGCTGTCTAGCTTTGCTTATTGTAGCTTCAAATCTTTACCCTTTATTTTGTCATATGCAGAGAGTGTGGATGGAAGAGTACTGATTCCTTGCCCGTGTGCAAAGATCCTTGTGTTGTTTGTTTGGAAAGAAAGTGCACAGTAGGTGCAGAAGGTAAGCTACCTATAAAAATATACTATCACCAACTGTAATTTGTCTCTCTTTAGATAGTTAAGTTTCATGTAGCTAAACTGTAAAGAAGCATGGGTGATTGGAAAAGATCATACACATATATGAATATTTTTCATTGAAGATCATTTTTGTTACCAAAAAGACGGAAGGAATGAATAGGAATAAAATTCACAATTGGTGCATTTATCTTCTACTGAAATCCAAATTTTATTTTTGAGCTCTATGAACTGGAACAGGGTTTTTGTTTTTATTTTGAATTTTCTTTTATCTTTATAAATGAAATGAAGTTTGAAATGAGGCTTGATTTTACTAATTTGCATCTTAACTATTCTGTACTTTTTTTTTTTTTAACGATCGCTAGTTACTGTTACTGGTGTTACTGATACAATATCCTTCCCCATACAATTCCTTCCACAGTGTAGCCAACTTATACGTAATTTCTCGCGGTGCAGGTTGCTATCATGAGTTCTGTACACAATGTGCCTTATATCTTTGCTCTACAACTAGTACCTCGAGTGCCTCTAAAGGACCGCTCGGTTCAATTCCTTGCCCACTCTGTCGACATGGCATAGTTTCATTCGAAAAGCTCCCGGGGACGTTACCAATTAAGGACATGGCAAGAACAAGTTTGTCCCTTTCATTTTGCAGCTGTTCTGGTGACGTACAAGATTCTGCTTCACTAACAGCTCTTTGCAAGCCTGGTTTCCATTGCACCCGAATTTCCCCACTCGGATCTTCTTTCCGCAGCATAAGTTGTCAGAAGTTCCCATCAATAAAACTCAACTCCAGTCTTTGCATGGGAGCCTCGGAAACTAGCCCTTCTTTAGTTCAGCGTCATCGAAACGTACGAAACCCCTTGGTTCGATGCTTAAGATCGAATTATAGGCGTTCGGTTTCTAACACAGGGGAAAGAAGGTCTTGGTTCTCTGCACTCAATCAATATATAACTATAGGGAGTGGATGCTAAAATTTTTGGATTTCTTTTTCCTTGATCAAAATAATTTTTTTTGGATCTTTATTTTTGTCCATATAATTGATAATGAAATCTTAATTATTGATAATGAAATCGTTTGTTCACAATGAATATTGGATTTGTAATTATGCAAGATATCTGCTGTTTCTCGGAATGAATCCATTGGATTTCAGCTTCGTCAATCTATATATGTAATCATCTGAAGATTGAATATGTTATCAAATTATAACCAGATGTTTGGAATGAATTCCAACCATATAAAATTTCTTCCATGAAAAGTTATGAGCAGGATGCAGAAAAAGTCATTTTGTCGAAAACATTATAAAAACAAGTAATTCATTGCATTTCAGACGCTCCCAATTCTTCCAAGGAGATGGTGCCAAGTGCATATACAAAAAATTACTTATATTCAAATGCACACTTTCCATACAGAAGCTGAGAAGTATTTCTACTCACATGCCAAAAGAACTATCAAATATTCTCCCTCAGATCATCTTATACCTCCCATCGACCCACTGAAAAATCACTAACGCTGCCCGACCCATGTATTATTACTGGTGCAAACACCAAAACAGACAGTAATTTATGTAAAAGTTTCAGTGACCATAACAGTTTAAATGATGATTAAATCGAGAAAGAGGGAGAAAGAAGAGTGCATTATTTTACAAAATGGGATAATAAGCTAAAGTAACATACATTCTGCTGAAGCTTTACCACCTAGGCCCTAGCAGCTCAGCGAGTCTCAGAAATTGTAATGACCATCGCATAGCCGTAGTTTCATGTTCGTTTCCTAGTCTTACGTAGGCAATTCTGCAACAACAAACCCAAGAAAAGAGAGGTGAGAGATTTTGGTTGAGGCTAAAACATCTAGATCCATTAGTTTTCATATTTATGCAAGTAAGGACATTGTGTAAGTCGTTTTGCCATTATCAAATTAGTTGCTGACCCCGTCAAAATGATCCAATTATTTTTATAATATTGGGTATTTTCAGTTATTTTCCAGGGTTTATGAACAGAAAAACAAATAAAAGAATAGGTATCCATATATTTCGTTTCCTCTACCAAATCAATTGTCCCATCACAAGCTTTGTGATGATTTTCGAGATTTAAAGTTATGGCAGCTGTTGAAACAAGAATTATTGCTCCCTTATATCTCCTTGCTTCAAAGAATGAAGCAACAAGAAACAAGTCATCCAGAAAAACCCTAGCCACTTTGTATTACTCTTAACGCAAAAATAGGAACAGCTGGGAAAACAAAAATGGGTTTGGTCAGAAAAACCAAATCTCTGCTTATAGAAAAATGTTTTCAATTTCTCACAAAGCTGTTTTGTGCTTTTACTCAACCAAAAGAGAATCAAAAGATCCTGTTTAGCAGTCCATCTCGCATTGGAGTCGGTGTTTTCTCATAAGTCATTCCTAGTCTCATCTCTTTGTTTGAGAAAATCGATATCACCACTCGTGCATGCAGTGAAATTCGTAAACATGGTTTAACAATTTTAAAAGCTTCAAATTCATGCTTTAATGGAAGTCACGCATAGACCTAAAACTCATTAGTCCGCATTGATTTATACATAATTTCACAAACTTGTTAATAACAAGAGGGTATGAATGAGGATTTCACGTCAAAACAAGTCTCTGAAGACTTTTACAAGATAGGAAACTGAGAGAATGAGAGAGGCAGACTGCAAGTAACTATTTTCTTCTTTAGTATTCAATGCAGCCAATGCAGAATGCAGGCAACATTTGAATTGAAAATGCTTTATTTCTCTTTCATGAGCTTGAAAATCCGAGTCCCCATGCTTGCTATTCTTCCAAATTTACGTTACTGAGAGGATAGAAGATTAAAGATGTGATACAGACAATATAGACCGGAAAAGAAAAGAAAGAGAGATTTTAACTCAAAAATGTTAAATTGCATTTCATTATCTATCTTTCTCATGCTTGGCCTTTTGTTAGTATTCAATGTTTGTTTAGCCAGAGGCAACAAATATGAGCAGATCACCTTCCATTCCCAACTATTTGAAAACCCCCTTTGAATAATGAAATTTCAATGGCCACCCAATTTCCACATAGGATTACTCGTAGTACCAACTATTTGATTGTGACCAGCAAATTATAGCGGCATGCACATAATCTTAGTCTTACGTAAGGCAAATTTACAACTTTTAAATAAAGAGAAGAGAGTAAGACAGAGCAAACAGGGAAAGCTCAGACGTAGTAGCAGCGGATGCAGCCTGACCAGGTATTGTCACATCGATCGAATAGCTTAATTTGTGATGATTACGAAGAATTAAAAGCTCTCTGTCACTGAGAACTCCTAACACTTCCCTTGCATTCACCACGCTCAATTTGTACACTTTCTCCCCAGTCTTCTTTTCTTTTGTAGCCAAACGGATGCATTGATATCTCGACGTGACTGTTCAATTTTAGTGCACTCTCTTCTATGGCGAGTGTGAAAACTAAATTAAAGTACTCCCACTTACAGGATATTTTCTGTCAAACTGGAATAATTGCTTCCTTCGAAAATTTTGAAGCAAACCCCTGACTCTTACTAATCCATAGATCTTAGCGTAGAACAGTGTCAAATAGAAAATAAAATTTGTTTTGTAAGAACTAAATCTTTGCTTATGGGGAAGTGTAAATTAGTATCTTCATAAAGTTGTTTAGTGTTTTCTTTTCTTATTCCAGAGCTGCATCAAAAGATTTTGCTGGGTTCTGTGTGCTCATTGGTCAGTCCTGGGCTGTCCGAAGTCTGAGAAATTTTAGCTTATATGCTGTGTTTCTGGTCATGCACGCATTCCGGATACACGCATAAGCTCTTAATCACTTAGCCTTTTCTACGTAGAATAAACTTATAAACATATTGGATCATCGTTTATCCAATAAAAGAAAGGTTAAGAAAATAAGTTACAGCCTCTCTATTGATTGGAATAAGACAACAGTGTAGTGCCTCTAATTTATAGATAATATATAATTCGACACTACATCTAATTCGACTAATCGGGTGAATAAAAGAGTTTCCTACTTGCAAGTATTTTGTCCTCATTTGCTGATAATTATTATTTTACCCTCATTTGGCGATAATTATTGTGTTTTTTGTAATGCGCATACTATATACGCTTTGAGTAGGGTGATTTTGAAAATTAGTAGCTTATATCCATGATTTCATATAATTGATTGCTTGATTCGTTGATTAATTAGCTGTTTTACTGCATATTTTCGATATTAATAAATCTTATATGTTACAAGTTGGTTTAATATGGGCATGTGAAAGTTAATTGTTGGATTGGAAAAATAACAAAAAACTCTTCTTTCCAGTGTCATACATGTTCTCCAAAAATATATTCATTGAAAACATAGTTGGAGAATGGCAAGAATATGCTACAAAGAATATTCTATGTGCGAAGGGTCATGCGCACGAAAAGAATCTCCAATACATTAACTTTTAAATTTTTATTGATTGTTCTTAGAGAGCTTATAAATTAATTGTTGTAATGGAAATATTAAAAATTATAAAAAAATTAAAATACATCTTACTCTTTTGTGCACTATAACCCTACTCACATACAAATTAATTAATAGTTTAAAGCCAACCAATACTAACCCAGCTTGTTAGGGGCATGGCCTCTAATTTAAAAGGTTAGGCTTTGAGTCTTCATGATTTTATTTTGACTCTTTTAGAGTGAGGTTTGCTCTCCCCACTTATACCCATAATTTGGGCATAAATAAATTCCCTGCTTCTTGTAAACATTTGATTCTTGATTTTGTATTCCACATCATAATGCGTAATATCTAAAAAAGGATCTCGCATAAAAAGCATTAAGGGTTTCAAAAATTGTATACTTAACCCGTGAGTAGACCGCTATGAAGATTGTACATGACAATCAAGAGCGTAAAGTCAAAGAAGGTAGCCTTGTACAAGGGAGGAAACTGTGAGAAAAAGACAGTCAGACTGCTTGTTTACTTATTTTTCTTCATCGGTGTTATTATTACAACCCATACGACTATTGAATTTTGAATCATTCTCATCTGTTTCTCGATCCGAGTCCCCACGTTTCTCAATCTGCCATATTTACGTAACTGAGAGGGTAAAAGATGTGAGATAGACGATTATGACAGATGCTGTTCTGACTTCTGATTGTTGCGTCAAATAACTTGCTGCCATTCTTGTACTTTCTCACCATCTTCTCTCAAATCAGTCTTCGTTTACCAGTTGATAATCCAAGGCCTCTCATTTAAAGAGAAGGGCCAGAAGGCTAAATACAAGACAACAAACTGGGAGAGGGAGAGAGCATTTTTTATGCTTGATTATTGTTTTAAGATGTTTTTCATTTTGTCATTTGGGTCCCCACTATAGTTTCTGATACTTTTCTTCGACTCTTTCAGCAACTAAACATACTTTTGGAATGTCAGCACTCTGTTTCTCGTTTATTGCCCTACCTTTTTATTCTCTATATAAACCCCATTCGTCTCTTCGAAAAGCATTCTTTTTCTAGTTTTTTGTCTATATCACTTCAAAGGCTCGTAGCAAAAGTCTAATGTCTCAAGACAGAAATGAACTCAGTAGCCGCCATGACCCTCTTCCATTCTCCTGCTGTTGGTCATTGCTGTTTTGCAGGAAGATCTTTTCCTTCAAATCAAGCTTGCTTTCAAGCTTTTATGGTGTTTTTATGCAGGGACTACTGCGTGAACCTTGGATTGCATGACCAATGGAGAAAGAAGAAAACATCCGGACTTTGATGGCGTTATCCTATCTGAGCTTTTAATTTTATATTTTTTTAAAAATTTTTTATTTTGTTTTCTTGACCTTGCAAGGCTTTTTAAGTTTTGCATTGTGTTTATGGCCGATCAGTATTTCGTTTTTATTTTTAATTTTTATTTATTTTTTGACAAATTAACCTCATTTTTTTGTTCTCCTTCGATTCCCTCTCTCGACATTTTTGGTGTTTTTGTAATCTTCTATTCCTCCTGAGCTTTATTGAGGACACAATCATTTTTTTTATAAATATATATTTTATATTATTTATTTAATTAAATGTGTAATGGAATTGATAAAAATGATAATACGACTTTCATGCGTATTATTCAGTGAGTTTTTATGATTCATTTTGTAGTGAAAATGTAATGCTTAGCTCCTGCTTTATTTGATTTTACTCAGTGTCGTATACAGCACAAATAGCAGTGATAGCATCGTATTCAGATTAGAATGAAAATAAAAGAAAATAAAAAGGATAAATAATGGATTGTTTTGATATATTTGATAAGTATTAGGGTACCGTAAATTATATTCGAAAGCAATGGGGATTTAATGTAATTAAATCGAATCCCTGGATGGTCCAAGGAACACCCGGCTTGGCCCAAATGTAAATGGTATATAAAGTGAAAAATCGTGGAAACTAACTGGAGTTCCAAGAAAAGGATAACGGTTGACAATACAGCAATAAGTAGCAAAAATGGTGATTATCGCATCTTCAATAACGTGCTCAACCGCTACATCATTCGATTGCAAACTGTACTCTAAATTCGATTATGTCTGCCATAAATCTCCCACTTTCGCCGTCTCTCGCTGTCTCCATATGCATCTCCATCTCCATCTACCGGTCACCGCTTTGCACGTCTGCTCAAATCCTCAACAAGAATCTATATCAATTGACAAGTCATCTTTAATCGTCCACGAAACGACGTCGGAGGACCAGCTATGGGCCACCGCGTGGCTTCGCGTACGTTCGTTCTATCACTTCGATCAGAAGTCGTTTGGTATGCAAGTGAGTTACTGTGTACCGTTGTGTAAATTTTTGTTTGGTTGCCAAGAAAATGGAAGAGAAATCGGTACTTTTGTAAGTAGAAAGAACAAGATAGGACAAACAAAAAAAGGTCTAACTCAACCACCTGGTAATAAAAGTCAACTATATAAATGAAGTAAATGGTGGATATATTTTTATTAATCAACAGTTGACAATTGACTGTTTAGTTAATATCTAAACTAAGCAATAATGTGATTGAGTATATTCCTTCGTAATTCTAAAATCATTAGTATTTTAGCTAAATCAGCTTTGAACTTTACCAATAAGAGTGTTTTTTTTTTCATTAAACGAAAGATTGCTTGATTGCTCATGATTGAACGTGAAAATTTTGCTGATAAAATGATAAATTTGTTACTGCAAGAATGAGATTTAAAATCAAAGAAGATAGAACATAGCAATTGCATGCGCGTAAGATTGCTTTGAGCGCTGCCAAATATTCTTTTAGATAGCTAAAGCTCATTTTGTTCTATTTTGCGTTTGCCTATGGTAGATAGATATTTCTTTTGAGGTCAGAAAACACTTCAGAGTGCTTTTGTGGAGAAGCACATAGCAGGTGCTTTTATAAAATAGCTACGAAATGTTCTCCCAAAGAGGGCTTTTGCTGCAAAAATGTTTTGTACAAGAAAGCACTCACTGTTATCAATCATGTTATTGACTATTCTTTACTTGTATATGTTGGTGGTGTCAAGTAAAATTATATAACCTAATTTTCTTGCATCATTAAGTCTAATACTTAATGATGACATGATTGGTATATATTGAACTGCAGTTGTCTTTTCCTATAGAAATGATACTGATGGTATTTTGCTTTTGTCAAGTTATATTAGGATCATAGAAAATACTTGGCCGAGCGTGAGTTTGAAGCATTAAAGGAACGAATTGCAGGAAAGAGGGCAGGCTTTAGAAAGGTTTCCTGCATAAATGCGACCCTTCCCTCGTCACAACTACCAAACATTTCAGATGACTTGTATGCTGAATGTAAGGTTGTTTGCTTTCTTCCCTTGATTGGATAAAAGGAAGTTTTCTCATTCGTATCATAGTTGGCATAATATTGGACTATGGATTTTTTAATTGGTGATGAGATGAGATTTCACCTTGTTAAAGTAGCCATCTGGCACCTAGTTTTTGGTATTTTTTCTGGTTGTTGGACCATCCCCTTAATATTTTTAGCTTTTGGGTTGGACTTGTTTGACATCATATCAGTGTTTGGTTCTTTTATCTATCTTACACAGCTACCGTACCCCTGCTGTGACCAAAGACTCAACTTTAAGGGTATTTATTTGCCAAGTGAAATTTGCTATGCAATAGAAGGCATAATTTCTGAATCACCATGCTTATAATTGTTTATTCTTTCTTTTTGAGGGTATTAACTGTTTGTACAAATGTTCTGTGATTTATGAGTTTGTTTTTTCTTCTCTTGGAAATTTGGATTATGTACAGTATGCAAGAATCTCGTGGTTGCAATTAAATTGCTTGATGGTTCCGCTTCGTTTCTGATATCCCAGTCTCAAGTTGCCATTATTATATATTTTAATTTATAAGTTCGATCGATGTATACTTTCCAATTACTATTATATATTTCCCTATATCTTGTCAAGGTTCAGTTGAATCATTTATCAATACTGAATGTGTTTTGACAAGTGTAATGCATGGAATGCATAAATAATTTGACAATTCATTTCTTGAACTCTGACATTATTTTCCAATTCTGTTTCATTTGATTCTCATGCAGTTTACCGGTAATCGAGAAGATCGAGTGGTGGTTGGGACCCTTGATCTTAATCAGTGTCTCAGGCTTCCTGATGAAATAACAGGGAAGAAACCTGAGGTAATTGATGAGATTTTGATATTACACTCTTGGACGTTACATTTGCTTTGACAATAATCACAAGATTATGTGCTATGTATCATCAATGTGCAGAACATAATTATCCTTTATATTCATTATCACCCTTTCTACAAATAAACTTGCCTATATTTTGTGCCAAAGCATTGACCATAGGTCAATACTTATGTTCGGATCTGAATATACTTGTTAGTGCACATTCTTTGTAACACTTACGAACCTTTGAAATTGAAATTACAAACAAATTTGATGGTTACTTTAAATGTGAATAATCCCCAATAAGAATTGGAATACTTTTGCTTCCAGCATCTAATTTGGATGTGCAAAAAATGGTGACAAATAGAGGATAGACAGTTGAGAATCTTGAATACCATTCTGTTGAATAACCTGTGTAATAGCTAATCTTTTGGATCTTGCACTGCCTTCACTCTCTATTCTTTAATGTCTGCTTTTGTCGTGTTCAATGATTTTGTCTGAAAATTGGATGTGCAATTACCTAGGATTTGTATCAGATTTAGCTATAATGTGTTTGAGTTCAGATGTCTACAGAAGATTAAGTTTTATCTAGATTTCCTATCCTTTTCCTTATTTGGTAAGCAGACGGTATAATTATATTCACAAGAGAGTACACGTACACTTTATCTGAGTTTTCATGTATTTGAATACTTATACACAGCATATTGAAATTTACACTTTCAATGAATTTTTATGTGGTTTGTAAGGGAAAAATGAACTCTAATAATTAATTTTCACTTGAACAGGGGATTGGGGCTGACTTTGCAAGAGCATACCTGAGCAATGTATGTGTAGCTAAGGAACTTCATAGAAACGGATTGGGGTACGAAATTATTGCAAAATCAAAGATGGTTGCCCAAGGATGGGGTGAACAACTCAATACTGAACAAGTTTCATGTTTATATTGATGTCTATTTCTGTGCTTGTTTGGTTGCTGTGAATTCTGTTCTTGTACACCTTTCACTTCATGGATAAGATGACAAATGTAGAATGACTTTTTATTACTGAAAAATGATGGTTTTATTTTATTTTCGCCCCACCTATAATTTATTAGTCAATTTTACATGCTAAGCAAACTGTCTTCTTGCTCACCTTCATCATGTTTTTCGTAAACCTCCTGCTTCCTGGCTCTTGATTGAATAATCCTATCAGATCTTCTCCATTTCTTTTGTATTCACTATGACCTAGAGCCTATACTTGGCTTATGTAAAGTTTAGACTGATTTCCTGAAATATGTTACAGGTATATCTGATCTGTATGTCCATGTTGCGGTTGACAATGAACCGGCTAAGAACTTGTATATGAAGAGTGGTTTTGCCCATGAAGATGATGAGCCCGCATGGCAAGCAAGATTTTTAGACCGGCCTCGTAGGATTTTATTATGGATTGGTCTCCCAGGCATGCATGAATTGTGATTTTTATGCCCCTTTAAATTCTTCATTGTTATTTATACGTTTCTTCGTGATTTTAAAATGTAAAGCACCCATAAAAGCCTTGATCAGACCATTTTATATCATCGTCGCAATTTAATTTGAAGAACCTCATTTCCCTTTGATATGGTGTAGTTTGTGAGTATTCATTGAATTCAAATTTGTTGATAACAAGCAAATGCTATGGCATTTCCCTTTGTTCCATTAATTATTTTGTGTCGAAGAGAGTCTTATATGAGAGAATAAATCATGTCATGTGCATTAATGTTCAATAATAAAATGGAAAAAGAGAATTCCTAAATTAGTCTTATAATATTTAATTTTGACAAACATAATATGAGAGCATGTAACTAAACAATAGAAGATATATCAGTCATTTCAATAGAAGTCTAGGACTCATTTGATACAAATTGACAACTATGTTTTTATTTGTAAGACATAAAAATAGAGACCAATACATTAATATTATTTTAGCAACTATAAAATCTATTTTTAGTTGTTCATAACTTGACTTGAGAAAGAAAAAAAATGTTACAAAAGTATGGTACTATACCAACTTCTTGAAATTGAATCTTCTATGTACAATTTCTTGGAATCTGATTATGACTAACTAATTTTTTTTTTTGATCGATGTCCAAGAAATTTGACATTCTTTCACGTTTTAGTTGCAGTAATTCCAACAAATTCTGCTGCAAGGTAGAGGATTGACTGTGTATTTGAGAATCTCTATGAGTTTTGCAGCCTAGGAGCAGAGTGAATCTTCATTCTTCATTCTCCATCCCTCTTAATATTATTGCATCAATTTTCATTGCTTACTATTGAGCTGTCTGTTGTTGCACAACCAAGACCGAATATCTTCTTGGAAGATCTTCAGTGATGAGGAAGTCGCCGATAACTCAGAAGCTCTGGGAATTCCCCGCATATATCAAGATCTGATGCTTTTTGAGTTACTGTAGTCTTCCCATTCCAACTATGATAAAATCATATTTCTCCGCTATTGATTCAATTATTGACACTGTTTATTGCCCGTCATTCACTATCTCCTCTACATAATTTAGCTGTTCATTCAAAATGTTTTCAGCTTAATATCCTTCGACTCCTTGGATTCGATCACTTTTGCCCAATTCGTGCCTATCTCAACAGTCTTGGCGATGAGTTGGACAACAGTTATACTGATGCTGGGGTTCCGACTCATTTGTTTGGCCAAGCACAATGCTTCGCGATCATCACTGCCTCCCAAAAAAATCATAGCTACACTGAAATATGGCCGTAATGATAAATCTCTGGAAACAAACTGGCCTATATAACCGTGATCAACAAGGATTCATACAGAACAAGGTGCACGTTCAAGAATCAGGGTTCTTTTTGTTTCGTCATCAGACTCAATAGAGCCGTCAACGAACCATTTTCAATGGAAATGAAGCACCACAGTGGGTGCAAGCTTGTGAAGCTCAAGCATGCATGTATCTTCGTGCATGAACTTCGTTGGAGAGATTTCTGTGTAGGGATCAACATAAGCAGTTCCATGGTTATTTTCTTCAAAGAATTGAACGAAAGAAGAGTATGAGCGTTTTCAGATAGTTTTCTTCAGAATTTTGTGGGAGATAAAGAGCGGTGCCACTCTGCCAAGAAATTTGTGGGAGATAAAGAGCGGTGCCACTCTGCCAGATAGATTGATAAGGTGAAGGACATAAAGAGCAACGGGGTTTCTTCTGGTTTGAACATGAAGATTGAAGAAAACTGATGACAACTGGGATGTTATCGGGCATGTAAATGCAAATATGTGCAGCTCTCCAGTGGTCTCAGGATGCATGATGTTACTTCTCTGGTAGCCTGCATACTTCCTTGAAGGATCATAGAGGATTTTCACAAGAAATGACATAATGATTGCTGTTGCTAGAGTTATACCAATTGACAGGCTAAACATGGGCTAAGTTATAAACTGCAGGTGATTTAAGGGAAAAATTAGGAAAGCATTTGATAGATAAATTAAACTTCAGATATTAATGTCCTGCACAAATTTTCAGGGAAGGATGATTAAAATACCTCAGCTTCTCTGGCCACATTATAGGTGTTTATTTCGATGATGCCTTTGGAACTCATGATCAGAGCAAAGTTCAAAAGCATCCATTCTGGGTACTTTGCAAAACAATGGGGTATCAAGCTAGCAGTAAATTTACCTAAGACAATCACGGTAACAATTACTGCAGTGCTCTTCATCAAATTGTCATCCAATTTGATGTCTAGAAGATTAGACCTGCCTGAACTTTTTACTACCACAATTGGGATGAGCAGGCCAGAAACAATTGGATTCAGTTTATCAACCAGAGCAGAACCTAGCGGTGGTCCATCTGGTACAGCTAATCCAAGAATAAACGGACCAATGAGACAATACTGACCGAGCAAGTTAAAAAACCACAGCGAGCATGATTATATTGTGAACGAACATGCTCTTGACACGTTTGGCTCCCGGTTTTGTTTGACAACCCAAAACATTGCTGGCCTACAGTGACATAAGCAGCCGTGGATGCGATGTGTTTTGTAACTAATAGAGCTGACTTGGTGAATAAGGTGTTAACCCAGATTGCAGACCTTTTAAGTATGACAACTTGCACATCCCTGATCAACGCAAAAGACAGTCCTAATCTGCCAAGTTCCGAATTTAGGATTTGAAGATTATCCGAAGGCAAGCAATGACAACAAAATGGGCTAAGAGAATGAGTTATAGTTACCATGGCGAGTTTGTTGCTATCCTCGTTTTCCAAATCCCAAATTTGCTCACCTTTGATGCAGCTACTATCCCTAGTATGAAAGGTATGAACTGGGCTAGCCCGCGGGTAAACCATGTTCTTTTCCCTGTTTTTAAGATCATGCTAACATCCATTTTAACACTCACTAGAAACTCAAACAGAATCAAATCCTGCTACCAGGTCAAGAACACCAAGGCCAGTATCTGAAGATGGAGTCAATTTGTAATTGGGGTTTAGCCTGAGTACTACTTTGCTGATGATTAGGCCAGCATGCAGGTACATAAAAAATCCCATTCTTTAGTATCATGTTTATTAATATAGGCAAACGAGTCCATATCAAAATTTCTAGTCTTGCCCAGAATAGATATATTGGTTGCCTTGGTATGTATGTATGTATGTATGTATGTATGTGTGTATATTGCCCGCATATCCCAGAAATGAACACAAATCAGGGAGACAAAAAAGAGGAGGAAAGAAATGAATGGAGAAGAGAACATACAACAATCTGAGAAACAATCAGAGGGACCCCAAATCGTCTAAGAACATAATGTATAGCTTGTGTGACAGAGAAAGCAGTTAATATCTGCAACTCAAGCCCTGGTAACGAAGCTTCCAACAGATTTCTCCGTGCATTCTCATTGCTTTGCCAAATACCATTTGAACTAACAAATGGTGGTAAGGGCCCGCAGAATCTTCAGCCAAAATTATATTTATGTTCCACCTCAGTCAAAGCATCCAGGTTCTTGATGTAATTTTCCGGCCTACTGGAGTACCCGTCACCAGAGACTGCCCTTTCAGTATCTGCGGTTTCCTTTTTTTGCCTCTAAGACAAAAGAGAGAGAACGAGAAAGGAGGGAAAACGATGAAGAATTGAGAAAAATAATGCTCTTGCAAATGTCACTAAAATGTTTTGTTGGTTTGGTCTAAGTCGATGAGTCGTTTTACCAATTAATTATGATGTCAATATTATAATAATAATAATATTGTTAAACAGTACTATAAGTTAAGAATTTTATATTTATTATTTATAGTAATTTTTTATTTAATATAATAATTAATTAGTATTTTGTAGACATAAAAAATTATAATTTATCAAATATTATAATCCTAATAAATCTCGTGAGAATATTGTTTAGCAAAATTCTAATTCTAATAATAATAGACAAAACCCTTGCTCCTTCAAGCCACATTTCTACAGGGGGACTTGAGCAATTTACACACGTGGGATGGAAATTTTTGGTCAGCAAACCCTAGTGGCTGACCCATGTATGCTGTTTCCTTGAGGGTTCCATGCAAGAATGCTTTCCGTTCGTTCTGTTTGTTAACGTCTTGTTAACGATCCAATTAGATGTGACAGCAAGTGACAGAACAAGTCGGACGGTCATAACTTAATAACGGGGCCGAACGTCTCATTAAAATCCACTCCAAGAATTTGGGTAAATCCCTTGGCGACCAGTCATGCCTTGAACTTGTCAATGGATCCATCCTTAAAATATTTTATTTTATATACCCACTTGGATCCGATGATATTGGCGATGGAGGGTCGAGGCACAAGGCTCCGAGTCTTGCTTCGATGAAGAGCCTTAATTTCCAGATGTTTTTGGTTCTGTGAGAGATGACTGATGTACTTGCAACGCCAAATTTGGATTTGTTTTGAGCTTCTGTCGAGTGATAACGGGATGGGTATTGGTTTCGGTCGCTGGTTATGTGATGCATAAAGGTCATCGATCAGTCTGTCCGAGATGTCAGGAAGCGTTGTGCTGTTGGGATCATGTTCTGTAGAGGCAGAATCAGATAATGGTGTAGACTGAAGGACACGATCAGGTGGCAAAGAAGAGTCTTCATCTTGGTTGGTAGTCATCAGGGAAGCATTAGTATGGACAGCACGGTTGGGTTGTTCTTGATCATAGTCTGAGTCTGACTAAGGAGTATCAGACTTAAGATGTAGGAGCACTTGTACTCTGCTGATGGGATGGAAGGTTGGTGTCAGAGTTGTATTGGGGCTTGGTTATCGTAGAAGTTTATTTTGGATTGTGAATCGAAGTGTCTAGTATGAGGTAAACCATTCTGACTTGGGCTTCTTGTTGAGTCATGCGCGGCTTCTAGAGGAATTGGTGTGCACTGTGGCATCCATTCATCATATGATGGGAATGTAATGACTTCAGCGGACTCCTGCATAACGGAAGAACTGGTTTAAGTTTTCGCCATATGGAAACACGTCTTCATCAAAAACCACAGCGTTATTGAATTAAAAACACCGCCTTCGCCGGATGTTGGGCTCTAAATTAAAAAAAAAAAAAATATTATCATTTGTTAATTGAATAGTAAATTTTTAATTTAATCATTTTTTAAAAATTTTTAAGGGTTTAGAGTGCCATATCATGGATGACATGATAAAAACTTAGGATGATTGCTACAAAATATGGTTTTACTTGTAGCTAAAATATCTTTCCCTGAATTACACTCTTTTTTGCAACATTCGATTAAAATTAATTGAAATATATTACATATCATGTTGATAGAGGCTTTCCATTTACTTAATAGGATTCTGCTACAGAATTACAGAGGAGCTTAATAATTACAAGCGTTATTACAATCATTTCCTTTGTGTTGCATGTACGCACTTACATTTGTAAGGGGGTTCGTAGTGAACAGCATTTCCTTGTGCTGCATGTACCCCGGCTGAACTGCTCGATGATAACCAGCATAAATATTTTCATCTCAAACTCCATATCCAGCCGAAAATTGATAAATCCTGAATCAATTAATGTGGTGATGTTTTGTGATGAAAAGTGAGAAAGGACTCTTCTCCCTTCTTATTGAAGTTGAGAAGGACAAGAATTGATCTATTGGTCATGCGACAAATGTCAGCCCATGTATATATAATATCAATTATGCCCATCCACTATCTCCAGATGAATTATAGCTTTCGTAGAATGGAGAAAGCACCACTTTTTATCTCACAACTGACTAAACCAAGACCAGTTTTACCAGTTCTAAGTATCAATACAATGGAATTCTTTCATTTTTTTTCATCATGTGAAATGTGGATGAATTAGTCTCTGCAGTTTTTGTGTTTCAAATGGAGCGTAAATGGCTCTCTTTCTTTTATACACATATATACATGCACTCACTTTTTCTTAATCATTTTTTTTTATCAAATTCTTGACATACTTTTGTTCCCAATTATGTCTCTGGATCCAATTATTAATTAATATAGGAATCTTAACTTCCAGCTTAAGTTATGAGTTTGAGCAATTTGTCTGGAGTTTTTTAAAGGGAAATAATATCAAATAGTATATTATTTCCACTCAGGTGTTTGCCTGATTTCATTTTTATGAGCTAGTCATGTAAATTTAAATAATCTTGTCTAACTTTTCGTATTTAGAGAGGTTTGAACATCAAACAGCACAATTAAATTTGCTCTGATTCCATATTATAAAACTACTTAATCCAAAAGTTAAATTCGAAGGAAAAAATCTAAAATATTGTATGTTCATTATTTTTCATCAAGTGCAAGTTCTATTTTATTTAATGGACTTGTCAAATGAATCTAACTAATTTAATTACAAGATTATGAGGATATATTTGCTGTGATACTATATGCATTAATTGTCTCCTAATCAGAAATCAGAAACTTGAGTTTTAAGATATATATCATTGTTACCATTTACCCGAAAGATAGAAAAAGAAAAAGAAAAAACAAAAATGGTCATTTTGGACTGATTGTTTAATCCCTGTGCCTAGACAGCTTGTTAGGTGTAATAATGTCTAGACAATGGGTCATTGAAGTCTTTGGATATGCAGCTTCTTGGAAATAGAAAAAGAAAACAAATTTTCCATAGGAATTAGGCAGGCAAGTTTTCAGTCTCAGTCAATGGCGTTCCCAGTTTTCCGGAAAAAATGAAAAGAAAAAACAAAACGTCATTATTGACAAAGAGAAAAAGAAAAAAAGATATTGAATTTCTTCTTTTTTAGCGAGTCAAGTCTTCAGTTTCAGTCAACGGCGTTCCTTATGCTTTTTACGGGGATAAGTCTCATTACGTTCCTCTCTTTATCTACTAATATTGCGTTGGTTTGTCTTCTTCTCATTTATAAATGGGATGAATTTTTCT
>JAWDEX010000018.1:1650449-1671579 GCA_035221805.1 Trichilia hirta
AATCTTAAGATTTGACTAATTTATTATCTACTAGAATATTTTTCAAAACTAACTGAAAAGTATAAAAATTAGTTTCAAAACATGTTTAAACGCTTTTAAAAACCAATTTTAAAACTTTTTACTTTGATACTAATAGAATTTTCATGCCTATACTAGTGGAGTTCACATATGACAACTATCACAAATTCTTAAGATATGCCCAGAACTTCAGAATATAACTTTCAAAATTATAAGGCATTTAGGTACTTGTTTATTTCTTAAATACACATATGCACAAAATATAACTTCATTCTATATCAACATCATTATAATATTATAAATTATCCCTTCGAGACTTTTAAAAAACATTTACCAAAACAAACGTATATCAATTTATAAACTATTCAAATATATAGTATAAAAGTGTTTCTTATAAATTCATAATTAAATACATTTACAATTATTCTCAAACATTTTCAATAAATCAAATAACTACGTAGTGAGTTGAGAATAAAGAATACACTCAAAGGCTCTAAACCTTTAAACAATCACTATTGCTGTTATTCCTTTCTCCTTGTGATTTTTTAAAACTGAAGCGTAAAGAGGTAAGTATAGAGGAGTATACTTCGTGAATGGATATAAAGTATAAATATGCATAATAAACAATTACATGAAAATTTTTAAGAAAATATTTATAATTGCATGAAAAATAATTTATTTTAACAAAAACATAATCTATTATTTAAAAATCATTGAACTGACCTCTTTTCTTGAAGATTACTTTAGTCAAGAGGAATCTCAAGTCGTCATGATTATCCTTTATCTATGGAAAATCAAATGAGTGCTTAATAAAAAGACATGCATTTATTTATAAATAAGGTTCATTGTTATTTTATAACAATATGTCCATCATTAACATTAGCCTCGAGTAGTACTTGAATCTACATGTATTTCCCATCGACATTCTCATTTAGTGGGCTATTTCATAAATGAAATTGTAATTCTCTTTATACTAGTCCTATTAGTGCAAGCACTCTTCTATGACAACCACTACCTCAGCTCGTCTCTACCAGTAATTACAGATGATTCTCCAACCTTTATTATCATAAACTAAAACAAATTATAGAATCTAATATTTAAAATCATAAATATGCATATTATTAAAGTTTTCATCATGATATCAAAGCACAATTATCAAAGTTAGCCTTCGACCGCATATATAAATCATCAATAAATCACAAATCATAAGCCCTCGTTTTTTTATTTTAAAATCACAAGGATAATTTTATTTTTTAATTCATAAATAATAAGTTTTCATAAAGTAATTTAGAAATATTTAAATAAAATGGTTCCATTCACAGTTTAAGGAGAGTACATACTCTCTATTTATCCCTCATGCCTTGAAAGCTTTTCACTCGATCTTTCATGACCTAATTCATATATGTTAATAATCCCATCAATTATATACTCTTAAATGAATCTAATGTAACCTATCTACTATAAATATGCTTAATGTACTAGAGTTTCTTTATTAAACTTAACCTATCAAGATTTTATGCAATTTTTCCCATTTAACCAATTTTATGGCCATATCTATGTCATCACAATCCTTATTCTAAGTCAAATTTAGTAAATAGAACATACTTTTTCAAATGACATAGTTTTGGATAAACAATAGCACCCTTCACCTTGGGAATAATAATTTTTTTGGATTCTATCAAAATCTTAAATTTACTCATTCTAGTCTCTAAACTACTATAATCAAGCTTAATTTCTTAAATTTATACTTAATTCATCAAATTTATATATGTACAGTAAATTACAACTCTTAATTTTAATTAAATTATAAATTCAAATTTAAAATAAGTTAGAAACTTTTACTCGAAACTTGGTTATGACCTAAGAATATTGTGGAGTATGCCAATTTCCAAAAGTTCTAAATTTTGTCCCCAAGCCCTAATATTGATTCCTGCATGATTTCTCCACCAAATCCAAAATTACAACTTAAAAAAGACAGAGAAGATTGTGTTCTAGTGATTTAATGTAAAAAAATAAGGATTTAATCAATGAAAAAGGAAGAAAATTAGAAGGAGAAAAGAAATGCAGAGGCAAAACAAAGAAGGGGGAAAAATCAAGCAGAGACAGAAGAAAGAAGGGGGAGAGAATGAGTGATGCCCCCCTCTTGTTGGCATTTAAGAATATCTTTGGAAAGACAAACATGCCCTTAATTGAAAAAAGAAAGAAAAAAATTCAGAAGAGCTAAAAATTCATTTCATATATACGCATAATTGTATCAAATACATCTTCTCAAGACTTTTGAATCTTTTAATTAACATCTACTTTTAGCCCAAATAATAAAGGTAATTTTTTAATAGTAATGCTACATATTATCACTATCTTTTATAATAATAATATCAATGCTATAAATTATTTTATACAAACTAACATTAGTTAATATATTATATCTCAAATGTGTATAACTTATTGAGTTTCTCTTACTCTCATAAAATTTTATTTACTCACGTTAAAATATAATAGATATGTTAATAATTATGTCCTAAATTGTATGATTCTGATTATCTTTGATAATTTTTACCCATAATTTTTTTCAAAACCATCCTCTGTGCTTCTCTACGAAAGACATTACTAAAATTATTCCTTACTGGGTGGAGCTCTGAAACTTCTTGCATATCCTTCATACATAACCCCTAAACCACCCTGCAAAACACAAAAGCTAATGGTCAAAATTTTTTTATTTTAAAAAAATGTATTATTACTTGAAATCTAATTTTAAAACTTGCCAATGACCTCACCTAAAAAGTTATATATATATATATAGAGAGAGAGATAGAGATAAAGATATAAATATATGCACACATACGTGCAATCAAGGAATTAATTCGTCAAATAAGCTTACAGGTGATAAGCGATGTTGATAATTCTAGCAACTGAATTAGCAATTTGAATAAAAGCCATTTTAGAGAGATCTGAGGTCGAAAGAAAATTTTGGACAACTTTTGTAAAGAACCATTTTAGTGTTAAAGGTGAAATTAGGAGTTCGATTGAATAGAATATCAAATTCGTTGAAATGAAGGCTTAAAGGATTGGAGAAGCAAAGGATCGAATTATCAGGTTGAATGAAATGGCCAATTCGTTTGACTTGAAATATGGTGACAATATTTCAAAGAGTAAGATTTAATTTGGCGGCAAGATTCAACCGAATCAAGAAATTTTATTAAACGATCTCTATGATTTTTTCAACCGAATAATTGTGGTTCCTAATAAATTTTGGAGTCTTTTTGCATATCTAACTTGTATTTGGTTCTTATTTAGTTCTTATCTTTTCTAGGTCAAAAGAGAGTTCCTAATACATTTAAGGGTTTAAATTCTTTAAGTAATTTCTTGTGCTTGAATTTATGAATTTTCTGAATAATGCAATTTTCTTTTCTGATTTTGTGTGTTCGTTGGTTGGTTCACTGTTTCTAAGTGATTTTGAATGTTTTTTTGATTGATTATATTGTTTGGATTGATTTATCTTGTGGGGTTTTCTTTACTTCCACTTAAAGTTTGTTAATGATCTTAATCAAAGTTTTGATATTCTGCAAGATTCTTTGGTGGGTTTCCAATAGCTTTTACCTATAATTTTTCCCAAATGTTCATCTAAATCACTTTCTTGTTATAAAAAACCATAAATAACAAAACCTCATGAAGAAATAAATGAAGAATCTTGAATGCCCCAAAGCCAAAGTAGAATCATGCTCTATAATTTATAGAGAATATGGATATCTCTCACATAACTTGTTTGAAAATAATTAATTCATACATGTTCATGCTATAATATAGTTACTGTATAATAAAGTGAGTTATTTGTACTTATTTACATTTAATCTAACAAAAGTTTAAAGGAAAATGATTAGTTATCCTTTTTTTATACACTTTATATTAATAGTTAGATCTAACCATTTTTAATAATTGAGATTAAATTTGATATATTTGGCTCTCAACTTAAAACCGGTCTTCCCCTGACCAAATCAACTCGATTTTCATCCGAATTGTTCGCACTTTTCTGCTTTTTTTTTTTTTTTTTTTTTCAAATGATACCTACAACATAAAAATTTTATAATTAGTGTAGAATTATATTACTAAATTCACAAAATAAGCCAAATTAACATAATATTTGTTCATAATCATTCAAATGTTCTATAAAATATTTAACTTATCAAAATTTAATGTATTATAATTAATGCGCTCGCAAAATTTAATCTCAATCATTAAAAATGTCAAATAAAAAAAGTTTAAAAAATAAAATTTTTTAATAATAAATTATATAGAAATTTTATTGTAGTCCAGCTGAACCGACCTATATATAATTTGAAAAGTTTGATGCATAGACAAAATATCTACATTTTACATTGATGATTCATGGAAATTGGAACTTTTCGCTTTTTCAAAATTGATATTATAATAAAAAATCTAAAATATTTACTAGTTTACATAAATGTCATAATAGTATTGTTCGCAAAAATTTGCTTTCATAATAAACAATTTTTATTCTATGTAATTAAAAATAAATTACTCTAATATTTGGTAGAACTCAAACCCCTAAATTTCTTATCAATGTTAATTTTTGAAACATGAAATTAAAAATGATGAAACAAGAAATTTAGAACATGTTTGATATTGCATTTCAACTATTGTTTTAGTAAAATAAAAATAATATTTTTAAGTTATGTTTTTAGAGTTTAAGAATATATTCGGTAGTATTTTATACTCATGTATTCTAAAAATGGAAAATATGAAATGCATTCCGTATTGTTTTCAAAAAATTTAATTTTAATCATTTTATTTATCAAATATTATGTTAATAGTTAATATTTTGATTAGATATTATAATTTTGATTGTTTAAAGAATAAAATATAAAGGTAAAATTTTATAATTATATTAAATATGTCAAATAAAAAACAAAAATAATATTTAAAAAATATAATCTTATTTATATCTTTAAAACATTAAACAAAAGACTTTTTTGTTAAATTTTATATATTTTGAAAAAATAAAATAAAATGACAAAAGAGTTATCTTGTAAAAAATAAAAATAAAACATTAATAAAAAAATATCTCATAAAAATATTAATAAAATATAAAATAATATATGTTTTTTAAAAACTATTAAAATAAATTTTGTTATTTTTAAATTATAATATTATTAAATATAAAATTAATATAATTATATTTAATAAACGTGTAATAGGCTACTATCACAAATGCTTGATAATTTGAGTAATTTTGAAAAATAAAAAAAATAAAAAAAGTTATTTTCAATATTTTTTTATAAAAATTTAAAAAACCTTTTATATATTTCACAAAATATTTTTATAAAATAATATCAAATAAAAAATATACTATTTTCAAATTCTAGAAACAGCAAATAAAGACTGCAATACGATGCCGATTCGACCCTTCAAAAGTTGTCTAAATGTCAATCGCTTTCCATTGTTTCCAGATTCCAGTTGATAAGGTATATTCCTTTTACATTCATTGGAAAGATGTCATATCGTTTTTTGCGACAAGATGACAATCAATTAAATGATAAAAGTGTAACGACCACTGTATATCGTACAATTTTTTATTTTCAAAATGAATAAAAGGAAATTAATATAGGAAATAGCAATATATATTATATAATAATAGGATATTTCGGCAATAAAATAATTAAAAATAGATGAAAATTTTGACAAAATTCTTAATTTCTTTCTAAATAAAATTAAAGAAATTGAATTTTGGAAGATGATAAATGTTATATTAATAAAACTGCTCAATATAATAATATTAATTAAAACAAAAATACATAAGATATAATATTGTTAATTAAACATTCCACGAAACGATTATTTTTTATTTTTGCAATTTCATAAATTAATATAGATTAATTATTATAAATATAGGTTAAAAGGTCTAAATCACAATAATTTATTCAATGACAAATATGGTAATAGTTTTTTAAAATAATAAATAGTTTTTATTTATATTTTATAATAAAAAACCTTTTAGCTTTTAAAATTTTTGATAAATATTTTTAGGTTATTATTATTAACTTATTTTAAGATAAATTATTATTATAATATTCTTAAAGTGTGACTGTTTTTGTTTGAATAATAATAATAATAATAATTTTATTTTAAAATAATAATAATAATATTTTAAAAATATTTATCATAATTTTAAATTTTAAAAAAATTATCATAAAAAATAGAGCAAGAGATTTGTTATTTTGTAAAAATATGAAGATATTTGTCTTTCCCGTTCACTTAAAATAAAATTTTTTTAAAAAAATTCGTTTTCCAAGAAGATAATATAAATAAATAAGTAATAGATAATAAATAAAAATTAATAAAACCGCCATGAAAATCTGTGGTCCGTAGTAACTGCGTATTGCGCTTTGACTGGTTCTCATATCTCCCATTATCGCGTTCTTCTTCTTCTTCTTCTTCCTGTCTCTTGGAATTCTGTTTTGGTCATTTAATCAACCAACATATCTGCAACTTAGAAATTCGACAGACATGCCTCCGACGGACCACGGCTACCGCCACCACAACCAATACGATCAACACCATGACGCACCGTCGCCTCCGAAACCCAATACGAAGATCCTCTCTCTCCTTCTCAAATCTGTAATTATGACTCTTATAACCTCCCTATTCTTCGTCTTCCTTGGCCTTGCGTCACTCCTTCTCCTCCCTCTCCTCCTCACCTCCCTCCGCCGCCATCACCAACGCAAAGACGATCTCTCAAATGGGTTCTCTCACAAAGGCTTGAAGAAGCTAGCCCAATTCAAATTCTCGAAGAAAATTGAATCCCGGTTGGGCCCGGAACCCGAATGCGTGGTTTGTTTGGATGGGTTTAAGCAAGGCCAGTGGTGCCGGGAACTCGTCGGTTGCGGCCACGTTTTTCATAGGAAGTGCGTGGATACGTGGTTGATCAAAGTGGCTGCGTGTCCGACATGTCGAACAAGGGTTTGCTAGATTTCTGTAAGTTTGTTGAAACTATGAGTTTTCTTGTTGATTGCTATATGCTATGTGATTTATTTTATGGCAATGTATAGTTTCAACTTCTTTTCTAATGTAAGGAATTGCAGAATATTTTGTTTGAATTTCATTTTTTAATTTGTTTGATTTTGTTTTCAAAGCTTTGGTTGTTGAGTTTTTTGGTTTCTTTTTTTGGTCCAATAAGAAGCAGCTAGTTTTGCTTCAATAATGAAATATCAATAGACTTGTATGAAGTGAGAACTTGGCAAACTGAGAGTAGAAATGAAAATCTTTCTTTGGTCAGGTTCTTCATAATTTTTGTATTAAACGAACAAGAATTTTTTAGTGATTTGACTCTAATGGGACTTTTGAGTTGTGAATTAGCTTATATGAATTATGTTTGGCACTTCATTTTTTGGAAATGTGGTTAATCATGACCTATACAAATTTTTTCTTTATTTTTTGTCCTTTTTCTTTTGTTTACATGCAATTGACTATAGAATTCGGGGACGATGCTTGGTCGACCTAATTTGTTGACACCCACATCTTCTGTCGGCTAGGAATTTGAAAATGGGGAAAAAGGAGATTTTTTTTTATGGTGTTTAGAACTGCATTGCAATTTGGATGCATATTGCCACTTGTCTGGAATAAGAAGTGCCCTGAGGTGAATAATATGATCACATATGGTCTTGTTGAAAGAGTTCAATTTTGAAAGACATCAATCGGCAGTTGAAGACGGATTCACTTCTTAGGGTGCAGCCCATATAACTATCAGTGGGATCTTCACCCCAAAGCCAGTCTCTTTGGGTGCCCCGTATTAAATTCTTTGGGAATAGTGGACAACTGATATGCATGTTTCATTGTGTTTTGCTTTTGGAATAGCGAAAATTTTGAATTACCATGATGATCTGATCTGTCAATGGTTTCATCCTGTGAAAAATTTGACGCTGCAGAGTATAGGTCAATTATGGTCAATCAATTAGCTACTAGTGCAAATTGGCACTTTGTTCTGTTCATCGCTGTGGGATTGTTCTTTAATAATACTTTAGTTTTCTGCCCATCTCAATCCTTCCTCGCTTGATGTTCTAAAGTGTCCCAGAATAATGATTCCATGGTCCTATGTACCTCTTTGTGGGATTGGAAATGGCTAGAAATAGCTTTTGTTGCCCTTGCGGGCTCACCAAATCCTTTGAGAAATTCTATTTATTTTTTCTCCATTGTACCTCATGTTGTTTGCTCCAATAATCAAGTTTATGCAATTTTGGTATTGTTTGTCTACAATTTCCACTTTTTCTTTTCCCCTGGACTTTATGCGTAGTGCTCATAGTGGTCAAAGAAACTAGACTTAAGATATTTCCAATTGATTCAATGTCTATTTGAGATGAAATAAACACAATATTTGTAATTGTGCAATTGTGGATGCAAAGACCGTTTGAATATTTAGAATTTTGTTATCTTCTTTTTTACATGTATTGTTTTCTTTGAAATATTATATTGATACTGAGAATGAGAATATCATCATAAAGTTGATGAAATTACTATGAGAAGTTGTTCTTGTTCATGATAGATTTTCATAGCTACTTTTGAACTCTTTTTTTTTGCTGCTGCTTTTTCTTTCTCATAAATCTACTCTACTCAGTGGCATTAAGAAATCAGAAGTTTGTATATTTCTCTGAACTTGTTTCATAAAAGCAGGACTTTGATGGGTATAATAAGCGCAAGCTCAGTGGGGATCATGCTTTGATTTATTATCAAAAATCTAATTATGTGCATTTCAATGGAGGGGAGTGAGGTAAGACGGGTGAGATAATTTTTGTTTTGTTAAAATGTATCAAAACTTCATTTTTTTTCCATCTTGATGCAGGATATAGATTATAAATTTGAAGAAATTTTATGAAATTAATTAATTCTTTGTGGAGTATTAAAATTTTAAGCACACTTACGTTTGGTATGACCTAAAACAAAGCTCTCAGTGAGTGAAAATTACAGAAATTTTCGTTTTACATAGTCTGTAGGCCTCCTGTGTGATCAACGTACAAATTAAACTCCCACGTTCAAAACTCAAATTTCTTTTACAATTCTGTAAGATTTATTAATTAAAAAAAAAAATCAACGCCCACAAAAAGTAGCAATCGGATCATCTGTACAATTCTATATGTCAGACATGATTAGCAAAAACCAGAGGCCACTGGATGCCTATCACCGTGATGTCATTCCCGAACGGTAAAAAGGATTTCATGCACATACACTCGATAAAAAAATATTAACAGAACGAGCAAGTAACAATATTTTTTACATAAATATTTTCACAATGTCTTAAGCTTCATTTGGTATGAACATGCACTGATTTTGAAGTTATTGTTACTGTAAAATAAAAGCATTAAATCTTAAATATTAACAAATAAATAAATAAATAAATGTTAAATATTAACAAACATATAAATAAATAAACTTTCCTGAAACTTAAATTTAAATAACCATGAAAGAACTTAAATTTAAATGGCAAAAGCCGAAGCATCTAGTTTCACAAAATTGAAACCAGTCCATCCATCGTTCAAACAGAATTAATTAATTAACAATGCAGTCAATCTGTGAAAATAAGTCTCGAAAGTAAAAAATGAAGATAATAATTTAAAAATTGACCATCATGAAAAATCCAATTTCAAAACTCCGCTCCATTTCAAAGAAATAGAAAACAAAAGGTAAGTTCTAGTTTACCACAAACAATAACTTTAACCGAAAAGATCCAACAGAAAACGCAAACATTCAAGAGAAGACACTTTCTAATCGGAAGTGCACTCAAAATGATCGGGGATTCTTTCTCCCTTGAAGACTTATATTCAAAAATGTGCTCTACAATGAACAGTGTTTCTTTCTCCCTAAACACGAACTCCAGTATTGAGACTAACCATTCGGTTTGAAGCATCCATCTGAGATGCCCTGGCAGCTGCAGCCCGCCCAGAATATCCACCAGTTCCTCGTTGACCTGCCCGGTCCCTTGAATATCCGGAAGCTTGGCCAAGTGCCAATGCCCTTGCGCCACCACCAGCGTATCCTGATCTACCTTGCCTTCCCTGATTGAAGGATAAATTGTCCTGCCACTTGCCACCCGCAGCAGCTACCACGGCAGCATAGTCCTGATTATCTCTTCGCCTAAGATGCAGATCTCCACCACCGCCAACCCTTGTATCCATTGCTCTTTCATTACTCTCAGCAAGGATTGACAGCTTTTCTGTTAAATGGAATGCCAGAGTCTGCAACTTAGAGTGTTCAACTTCCTGTAAGACAATGCACCGTGTTGGCTGATCCCAACTGGCATGAAGCTCATCGTTGATCATCATCTTACTAACAATGCTGTGAGTCTGGGCTTCTGATAGGTCAAACATTTTTGTGAGGTGGTCCAAGCTTAGTGAATCATATGATGAAGAGAAAGTAAAAAGGTATGTCCTCAGAGCTTCTTCCTTAATCTTGGCCTTAATCATCTCCAGGACACTCTCCCGGTTCTTGAGAAGCCTCCAGACATTAAGGGAGTTGATAACATCAAAAGCATTCTGGGAATCTCCCTTGACAAGGGCCCTTGTGGCAGCCATTACATGGTCCCTTACATTTTCAGGAGGACCTGTGAATGTTTGCCTCTCACTCACCTCAAGCAACCGGCGGAATGTCTTGCTTATGACCTTGCTCCTAGCACCATGGGCATTGGCTGCCATGTTAGGGACTTCGAGCAGCATGGCACAGATAAAATGGACAGCCTCCAGAAGCTCGAGATTTATGTGCATATGATATGGCATCTGACGTCTTCTTTCCATTCTTTCCTGATAAAAGACAATTAGGTACAATGGATAAATATTTAAGACAAGAATTTACAATAAAACCTTTGCTGTAACCACCTAACAAGCATTATGCACAAGAGAAAAATTAAAAGAAATGATTTACCTCATTTGATTTCATTTTACACAATATAATAATTAGTGATTTAATTTATATCTCAGGTTTGTATGGTTGACCATGTTGTACAGGCAAATTCTAATGATCATTCGAAGACAAAGGTAATGATATTATTTTCAGGATCTTCCATACGTGATCATATTTTTCTAGAATCACAGAAATACAACTAACCAGACACCACTTCTCAATTTACAGAAACAGAACAGCAATTCAAGTTTACACATTAAAACAAAAGAAATTATACTAACCCTCCATCTCTCATCAAACCAATTTAGAAACCAATTCAACCAATTAACATTCAAACATTACACTCATGACTTCAATTTACTAGCATGAACTAGGAATCAAAAGTATCAAGAGTTTCCCGTCACAAAAGAGACTAACAGTTAAAAATATTTATAAAATAATCGGAGCATATAAGAAAACATATGCAAAAGTACCTGTTCCGGAGTCTTTTCATGATATCTGCTTTGAGAAATACCTTGGGCAAGCAATTCCTTCACCTTTCCACCTGAATACAGCTCAGAAAGGCAGCTCTGTCCTTCAGCAACCAATCCAACACGAAATGCACAAAGACCTAGCTGCGCCACAGCCCTGTTAAAAAGAATCTGGGATGGAACGTCCATCTGCTGAACATTATCCTGTAGATGGCTCATTAGCAGCAAGTCACGAGCAGTTGAAAATTCATCACAAAGTGAATGGTGGTAAATATCACAAAGCATTGCACGGGCTTTGGTCCGCTCATCTCCATACTTGTATATGAGTGACACTAGCATATCCATCATGGTTCTGCTATTTTCAGGGAAGGTGGGTTTTCGGGGCACAAGCTCTGGAATAACAATCAATGCAGAAGGATCCCGACCTTCCTCCTCACTTGCTTTTTCACCATTATCGCCATATTCTGCCTGCTCAACCAGTTTCCTCATAGCATCATAGACCTCTTGTGGTTTATAATAAATGAGCTCAACACGCCTCAGGGCAACTCTTGCGGCAGCTTTAAATTCTCCAGACCGCTCTAAGTATTCCTGGGCATTCTGAGAAAGAACCAACGACATAGGTTCATCCCTGAGTCTTTCAACATATTCACGGGTATGCGGATCAATGCTTTGCAAGCTCTTAAAAAACTCAACATCTATCCTCTCAACAAAGGCCACCAAATTTCCCCAAACCTGAATTGTTCCATCATAGTCTGCTCCCTTCTGCGTTTCATTCTCAACAGGCTCAACCGTGTCACTAACCACAATATTAGGATACTGTGTAAGAATGTCAAGGACTATAAGCAAGTTCTGCACGCACTTTTTCCACACATTAATAGGCATGTGTCCACTAAGACCCGGATTGACGTCAAATTGAGCAGAGATTAGACTAAAAAGAATCTCCAGCCTCTGAGCAGGAGTCTTTGCAACCTTTGTCAAGAATGTAAGTTGCTCAACCTGCTCAAACCTTCCAGTTCCCTTCCTACCCCGTGCAGCTACAACCTCCTTAAACTTTTTGTTAACAGTGTCCCAAGTGACCTCACTAGGATTCTTAAATTGCTTGTCCATTGCCCTATCTTTCTTACTCGTCTTCTTTACCCAACCCTTGTCATTAGCATCCTCAGGCTCATCTTCTTCCTCCTCTTCATCATTATCAGATCCAGAAATAATCCTAATGTTGTCAGGATCCTCCTCAAACTCTTCCTCATCGTCTTCCTCCTCCTCTTCCTCCTCATCCTCATCCTTCATATCCTCACTCTCAGGATTCTCCCTATACTTGTTAATCAAATCCTCATACTGCTTATTGTTCTTTTTCAGCTTCTGCTTCATTGAATTCAAGGCCTTTGCATTGCTGCTACTCATCTTTTTCTTTGCTTCTTTATTTGCCAATGCTTGGTTCAAAAAATCCTCCAGCATCACAAGAGCTTTGATGTAGAGGGTGGGGATCTTCTCCGACTCTATAACCCTCCTAACCTTCTCATGCTGCTTATTTATCTTGTCAAAACTCTCTTGCAAGCTCACCCAATCATTGATTTTCATAGCATTTTTTATCTGGTCCACTGTACCAGCCATTTCCTCAAATCGTTTGTCTTTGGCCGACCTGACCACACGCTTTTGACCTTCCGAATCATCACTATCGCTATCGTTAGTCCGCAGGTATCTGCTACCCGTTTGGGGAGTCGGTTCAACTCCTTCGTCACCAAGCTCTTCATCATCATAATCACTGCTCTCCTCCCCCGAGTCACTACCACCCTGTGTAATTCACAGAAAAACAGTTGAATAATTTTTCAATATTATACCAACAAAATCACCGTTAACAAAATCCACAAACCTGAGTCCAAAATCGTGACGACATCTTGTTGTAGAAATTAGATGCAAGAAATCAGAAATAACCTATATTCACAAGAAAGAACTCATAAGTACTAAAAATCCAGTTCATTAGCAAAAACAAAGCTAAGAAATTATAATATCTCGAATCCGATTTATTAACTAGGACTTGAATAGTAAACTTTATAGTCCATCATTTAACACAGTTTACGAACTTGAAATTATAATTAAAAAGAAAAAGAGAAAGAAAACTCAAGCCAAACAGAAAACAAAAACATCAGATCATCGCAAATTAAAACAACTAAAAATTCAGCATTCAGTATTCAGTCTTCATAGATACAGTACCTTCTCGGCGAGCGAGAAGAAATCAGAGAGCTACAATTGTGAAAGACTGCTGAGCAGGGAGATAGATAGGGTTTCTAACGAACTCCAGAAAAGAGTAACAACAGATTCGTGTTAGGCCCCTAATGGATAGTTCCGACCCGGCCCAATTGATGTCCCAATGGATTTTTCAGTAATTCTATCAAGACAAGTAAAAATATCCTCTAAAATTGGGCGGATGTTATTAATAATTCATATTAGGCTTTTTATGATTTTTACTTTTTTATTTTATATTTATAATTAATTTTTTGAGCGATTTTATATTTGACTTTTATTTTCATATATTATTTTGTATCTAGCGTGTGTATTCAATATCAACGACATACATCGAACTCCAACAACTGTTCACTCATTATTTTGTGGAATTTTTATAATTATAAATATATTTTATTTATTAGTAATTTATTTTTTTAACAATCATATAATTTACGGTTGAATGAATTTATTTACAAAATATGGAAAATATATTAAAAAAATAGTTTAAGGTGAATGAAAAGAGATTAAGGTTTATGTGACATAAAATAATTTTTTAATTAATAAAAATAATTAAATTAGTATTTATCTATTTTAAATTTTAATCATTTCAATTATAGGTAAAATCATAATTTTATAAAATTTAATAAGAGGTGGCTATTACACAAAAAGTGGAAGGAAATATCACCACCCTTATAATAAATCGAACAAAACATAAAATTTAACTAATCAAATTGTGTTAGTTATATAAAAGTTATTATTTATTTTTTAAAACTCAAAATTTAAAACAGAATCATTATTGAGCGTACCCAAAATCAAACTGAATTAGTAATGTTTGTTTTAATGTTTTAATATCATGCCAAAGCCAATCAATCTAAACCGATTCTTTAACTCTTATTCGTTGGACTTTATCCAGTGTGTGAAAGGATTTTAAAATCAATTGCTGTTCGGCTATGAAGTAAATCAAAGAAAATTTTACAGAAAATTCTGGGAATCTTGTTGTTGATTCCGTCAACACTGATACAAAATATTGGTATTTATATACAGAAGAATGTATAACACTGATAAATCTGCAGGCTGATGGAACGAGGTTGACAATTTCCGATGACTAGGCTATCATTGCTTTTGAATTCATTATAAATCTGCAACTTTTAAATATCATTTGTGATGTGATGCGTCACTCCGCTATCTAGGCACCATCCCTCCTCTACACCTCCACCATCTGCCATATACGCTGCTCTTGAGCTTTATCCTTGCTACAAGTTTCTATGATAAGGCATTTCCTGACTGATCTGATTGTTGCTTTGATAGCCAAAGCCTTTTGTCGTACCATAGGTCTGGAAAAGCCACGTTATTGTTTTTGCTGTCCATTATATTTTTATTTAACAAATTCCCAGTTAAAGCTATTGTGCGAACAACTGTTACATGTCCATATATACCTGAAGCAGATTTGACTCTGTGGTTTAAAGCTATCAAAATTTTCTCTGCCAATGTGTCCAGGTCGGGCATATCCTATTCTACCACCTTGATTTGCTCCTCTAGTATTTCCATCGTACCCAACTCCATAGTCACCAAGATTTACACGAAAACTAGCTTATGAATTGTAAGAATTCATTGCAAACCTAGCTCACTTATTTTGATTACCTCTATGACATGACTTGCATAATTAGCACTAAAATTATCTTGACTATCTGAATTAATCATTGAATGTTGTCTCTCAAACTTACTTTCAAAAGATAACAACAATGCATATGCTTCATGTAAGCTCATATATAAGATGTCTTCTTTCCCACTAATATGCACAGATATTGAGTTGTGTTCAGTATAATCGGAACAACGTCAGTATCACTCACTGGTTCTCTAGCTATAGCTAACTTATCAGCCATGAATTTTACTTTCGTAAAAATACACTGATACAAAATCTTGGTATTTATATACAGAAGAAACGTGTAACTAATTAGCACTAACTACTTTTTAAATGACTATTATTTACACGTGTAAAATGACAGAAATATATAGCTAACATTTTGTTATTTGCAACAGATACCTTTCTCTTTGCCATTTCTTTGATTCTTTTCCAGCTCACATACGCTAAAAGTACTCAATACTATTCCAATTTTAGTTTTAATTAAAATTATGTATTAATTACATAATCTTATGTAAAAATAATGCAAACAATATTATTTACCAAATTACTATATTATTATGTACGCACGCCAAAGTTAAATGTCATCATATTATAAAAATAATTTAAATAATATATTATTGGACCATATTTTATCCTTTTGCACATGGGACTTATTTCGAAATTGGAGCAACTATAGAAATTCATGTCTTAGTTGTTTCCTTTAATTAGAGTGGAGAATAGGTACGACTCATTTTCAGTGGATTAGAATTTTATGATAAAAATTGATAAACCAAACAAGTTTGATATAAATTTACTACAAAATCAAGTTTAATATTTTTCATAATTATTTTATAAAAAATATAACAAAATTTCCATGCACTCATTTCAAGTAAAACAAATTAATAAGTTGACTCCAACTTTAATTGATTAATTCATTTCATTCAAAATAAATGCATATAAATTTTAGTACAATCAAATTAACGTTGGCTAATTGGTATGTCCTGCCTAAAATAATCATACATACAAATTATTTTCTTAAAAATATTCCAAAGATAAGTTTTAATTCTAAAAATTTTATTAAAATAAAAGCCAGACTTGGTAGATCTATCATACCAAGTATTAAGAGGAAGAAGGAAAGACAAATCTCACTATCACAATAATTAAAAGGTAAAATGAAACTTTATATAAGATCAAGAATCATAATTGTTGAGGGATTTTGGTAGGTCGCCTCTTCACATTTGGATATGGCGAGACAGAAAGGATTATTTTTCGTAGTAGCCCCTATAACAGTAATTCATCTCCTTGACACTAATTTGGGGTGACCCAAGACGAACGACCTTGCTCCTTTTTTATCAGTTCAATTACTCTAGTTTTGCATAAGCTCGAAATTAATATCAATAAAAAATAAGAGAAAAGTTCAGGCAGACAATGTTTGCTTTCTAAAACTTGTCAAAATAACCTATCGTATTAAAAATTTAGTGCATCGTACCAACTATATGACAGACATTTATTGAACCACCCTATGACGGCAAGTCATGATTATAAAATAATCTATTAGCTGTCGAGACATATCACTTACTATTAAATTAGACTCTTGTCCTCTGATAGCTACACGTATTAAGATCATTATAAATACAATATTTTTGACTTTAAAAAGGGATCTTTTTTAGATCTTTGAATCCATGAACAAAGAGAGAAATACTCAGCTCGCCCTTTGATGTCGGTATTGATAACTCAAAATATTTGACCACTTATTATACTCTTTAATTACTCTTTCTTTATTCATAGATCTTGTGCCTCATTTAAGCATCAGAGTTTAAAAGCCAAAAAGCTAACTTTACTCCTAAATTTTATTCTCTATATTTAGGTATCAGCAAAGCTCTTGACCCGAGGCAAGGCGAAGGTATACCATCAGACCATTAAAAAAATTTTTGCGTGATAAACTAGATTTTCTTTCTTGAAAAAATTTAGGAATTAATAGTTGACACTGTTTATGAAAAACATAACAAAAGTCCTTAATTAATTTGAAGAAAATTCTTGATGAAAATTACAATAAAAATAGCTGAAAATAATTGCAACCATTATTTCCTAAGATTACTAGTTGAAAGGGGCAGAGACCCTATTCCTCCTGTCTCTAAGGACATACAGTAGAATCCTCTGACAAGGATAACTCTCATGGTCACACTATTGTGCCATCGATAAGTAGAGCAACCATGAGAACTAAAAAATAAGAATCCTTGCAACTGACAATGAAGCTAGAGAAATACCAAAATCAGCAAGCAAAAAAAGAAAAAGAAAGACAAATTTTAGAATAAAGAAATAAGCAATTGGAAAAAAAGGCTACAAAGCTAAGAAAATTACTATAAAAGCAGTATGAAAAGCAAGTGCATCAACAGATGTCAAAAATCCTAAAAATAAGAGAAAGCTGTACCTAATCTAAGGGAAAGGCTAAGCTCAGAGTTTTTGTGATAATGCCTAAAGCTGGTATTATTCGGTATACTGCTATATAAAAAGGGAAAGAAAAGCTCATTGGATTACAAAGAAGACCTAGAGTAAGAAATTCTACTATCCCAATCCAAATATTTGATCTCTTGAAAATGAAAATGTCTGATACCTCCTATAGCTCTACAGTAGATACTTGAAGAGAAGTAAGACCGAGTTAAACTACTGTGAACTTGAGATTGTAACTTAGGAAAATTCAATTTATGGCCAAAATGTCTTGTGCAATAGATTAGCATGTTTTAAAAGCTTATGTTCAGAGAATAATCGAGAAAGTCAAGACTAGTATAAAGGTGGACCTTACTCTAAGCTCAAGGAATGATTCTAGGGTCGATAAGTTCACTGACTCCCCATTTACTAGAAATATATTAGAGCTAATAATTTTTCAAAAATTTAAAATATTCCAAATCACACTATACACTGGCAAGATCGACCTAATACTACACCTTGATATTTTCAAAGAAATAATATTAGTACAAAAGTAGATGGAATGTCAGATATGTTACCTTTTACCTTTAACCTTGGAGGGACAGACAGTTAGGTAGTTTAAAAATTTATCCCAAGGAACCATCTGCAACTTTAGACAATTAAGTCAGGCCTTTTTAAAATTATTTTAAGGCTTTATTTACACTAATCGTAATACGAGCTCCCTCTTCTTACTTTGACAAGGGTCTAATGAGAGTCTCAAAAATTTTATCAAGATATTTCATTATAAAGTGATTGAACTCAGAGTCTTTTATCACCCTTTAGCATTTAAAGAACTACGAAGAGGGCTCCGTATGAAGAGAGAGAGGTATGTGATAAACAAGAGATTTATCACCACTTATAAGGTAGCCAGCAAAAAACTATTCAATAAAAGGGAGATTAAGAACCAAGTAATGCTGTGAAAATAGGAAGAAAGAATGATTTAGCCACTGTCAAAGAATAAAACTTTGTCTCAAAGGAATGATTTAGCCACTGTCAAAGAATAAAACTTTGTCTCAAAGGCCAAAGCCAAGGAATAAGGAGTAAAGAAACATAAAGAATGAAGATAAAAAAGGTGATAGGTCATCTTGATGTGACCAACGAGATAGGATAGTTAGGAGACCCGATACAAAAGAGGAGTTAAGAAGATTAATGTACCTATAAAGTAGGAATTTTACGTCCTGAAAAGTTCCCGTAGGTGCTCTATTATATAAAAAGTGGCAGTTTTACCTAGCAAAATTAACTCTCATAAAGTCAAAAAAGGCGAAGTGAGTTAGCCATTGATTTTGTGAATATTACAGATGTTATAGCCATAATATTAACAACTACTTTCACCTAAAAAAGTAGTCTAAGTTCCTCATAAAAAAACCATTACCTAAATCATTTAATTGCTGAAATAAGAAAACAACCTTTTAATTCTCTCGAGGTGGAAGATAAAAGACAAAGAACTATGATAATATTTAGAGGACTAACTTTAACGGAAAATTTCAACCAATCCCAAAAAAATTGTTTGAAATATTTCTTTTTTGATTCTGTGAATGACTTTTACATCATAAATATCAGAAAAGAAAAGAGAGAAAAGATTGACTCGATTTTAGTTATATTTATTGGTGCAAATAAGGTAAGGAACACTATCCCTATAATGATGCTTTAGTTGTAACCATGAAAGTATAGGATAAAATAGTAAGCAGAATATTAATTGACACTAACAGTTCTATTGATATCATCTTTAAGACATGTTAAATTCCTTAGGCATTGAGAAACTAAAATTAGAAAGCTCATAGTAGACATTGTAATGCTTCGAAGAGTCATGCATTCTACCTCTGGGCATCGTCTCCTTATCTATAAGCATCGAGGATAAACTGTACCAAAAGACTACCATATTAAAGTTTTAAATAATATATTTATAGATGCTATATTCCATAATTTTAGGTTGGCTGTTTCTTCAAAGATAAAGGTCATGGAAAGCATACACTATTAAATTCAAAGTTGGCGATAAGATTGTTATTATGCAAGAAATCCAAAGAGAGGCTCACTCCTAATTTACCACTTTCTCTTAATATGTCCACTGCCTTGGCAAATGGCCACAGGATCAAGAAAATTTCTATCAAGCAAACAAGAATTTATAGCAATTTGAGCTAATCAAGAAGATGCAAAAAAAGGCGTGTTCCAAAATGGAACCTACCACAAAGCCCGCCGAGGAGTGAAAATTCATTATTATGGAACCCAACGATCCACGCAAAATTGTGTGGTTTGGCACATAGTAGTCAAATAGAGGCATAACGGCTTAAAGATTGTCTTCACTGTAATAAAGATGTCTTTGCCTAGATTTATGAAGATAAGCTGAGTATTATCTCCAGGGTCATTTCATACTAGTTAACAATCAATCAAGCAATAGAAAAAGTATGCCCTCAACCAAGAAAAAAAAAAGCTATTGAGCCAAGGTGGATAAATTATTGAGAGCTGGCTTCATCAAAAAAGTATAATATCCTAATTGGGTGACTATTTTAATCATGGTAAAGAAACCAAATAGAAAGTAGAGGATGTGTATTGATTTTACTAACCTAAATAAGGTCTACCCAAAAGATAACTTTCTTTTACCTCGAATAAATCAGCTAATGGATTCTATGATGGGATATTAGTTACTAAGTTTTATGGACACTTTCTCCAATTATAATCAAATAACAATGCATCTATCGAATGATAAGATGACTATTTTTGTTATGGATTTGGGGTTATTACCACCACGTAATGCTTTTTGATCTAAAAAATACTGGAGTCACTTTTTAACGATTGGTAAATCGTGAGTTCAAATCATTGATAGGTACTTTTATAGAGGTGTATGTGAATAATATGATCACCAAGTCAATAAAAGGAAATGACCACATTAAAAATCTCAAAAAAACCTTTTCCCTCTTGAGGCAATATTCGATAATGCTAAACCCAAAAAAGTATGCTTTGGGGGTTAGTTCAAAAAAGTTTTCAAATTTTATTATGAATAAGTATGGGATTGAAGCAAATTCACAAAAGGTAATGGCAATAACAAGCCTTAAATCACCATCATCCTTAAAGGAACTATAAAGTTTGGCAAAAAAAATTGTCACCCTCTATAGCTTTGTTTCTAAATCAACAAATAGATGTCTTGAGTTCTTCAGTGTAGTAAGGAAAAAAAGTGCCATAGAGTGGACATATGAGTGCAAAGTCATTTTTCAAAAGTTAAAGTAATACCTTAGGAGAATTTTGACCTTGGTAAGCCCACATAAAGAGGAGACCCTATACTTGTATCTAGCATTGAGTAAGTGATGAGTACATAAAATTGTATGAGTATTAAGGTTTAAATTCATTATTTTACTCTTGAATATAATTAATTTCCTCAAATTATGCATATTTCTAGTCTTTGGAATAAATTTTAAGTTGTTGGTAATTTGTG
>JAWDEX010000018.1:1679089-1706531 GCA_035221805.1 Trichilia hirta
AAATTTAAATAACTCAAATAGAAGCAAATAACAAGACCTTATTATAAATTTAAAATATATAATAATAATATTATTAGAATGCGTCTCTAAGATCAAGAGGAGAAGAAATGACCCCTTACTCAGCCATCCATGTAGAAGTTGAACGCTTGCTTCTTTTTTACAACACAATAAATACACTATAATACAATAATTCTAACATCATTTAAGATCAACTATCCTTACCTTATTTGATATAAGACATTATTTTAATGTATTAAAATAAAAAGATAAAGTATAGAAGATATTACCTAAGATAGAATTTTTACATAAGAAAAACGTGCAGAAAATATATTAAGCATAGACAAAATTATAGATGACAAAATTAGATTATGACATTAAGAAAAATTCAATATAATTACTAAAGTCATATTCTGTTTAGTCGACACTATCGAAATCAATAGATTTCACAATCTCAAAATCAATTTCTAAACTCTCGATAAAATTGTAAACCACACTCTTAAAAGATACTTAAAATTTCACTCTCAAAAATTGTTCGACTCTACACTTTCAAACTCAATCTCAAAATCAGTTACTCAATTCTCAATATGCCTCAAGCTAATTTTTGAAATTAGTTCATTTTTACACTCAAATTTAATAATTCAAACTATTGCTAATAATTCTGTTATAAACTCTCAAATATTTTTAAAAATAACTTTTAAAATTAGTATATTTTTATACGAAAATAGTTCTATTTTATACTTCTAAATTTAGTAAATAAACCTTCAAAATTTTCTTAAAATTAATTTTGATAACTCTCTTAACAAAATTATCATTTTCAAAATTCGTTATAACAATTTTTGAAAGTGAGAATTTCTCTGGTATAATTATTTATAATTAAAATAATATTTATTTAAATATTTATTTTTATTTTTTTATATTTTAATTAATAAACAAAATTTATTATATATTTATTTTATTTGCAAAATAAAAATAAAAAGTTATTTAAAAACTCACAATTTATAGTTTTAAAGAATCGTTCGCGTGGTTGTCGTGCTACAGTTGAGTTCGAGAGTGATTGCCAATGAAGATCGCTAAGTTCGACACTAAAAAAAATGAGATTGGCTCAGTGAAATTATCTTTAGAAATTAATTTTTTAACGAATATGATTTGAGAGTATAATAATCGCAAAAAAAAAAAAAAAAAAAAGGTTTTCGATAAAACGTGGGATTGTTTTTCTTTTTAATGAAATTAAATTTGAAATTAATTATTGCAAGGGTTATTTTTGTCAATTTCCCGCGAAGAAATGATGTGCACAAGGGAACAGGTAAAACAAAAGAAGCGGAGATGACGTACACGTCTCTGCAACCCTTCAATGGCGCAAGCGTGTTCTCCTCCCCGCCCACTCCTGTCCATTTCAGCTCTTCGGCTTTCTTCAAGTACGTTCAGCATTTTATCTCACATACCCACTTCTTCATTTCCTTTAATTTCTTTTTTCTTTTCAGAACGTTCTTACTACTCAGTCTGGTTGTCGAGAAGGAAGATAGACTGTGAAAAAGCAAAAGGTTGATGCTTTAAATATTAATGGTTAATTGGTTTAAAAAATGAGAAGAATATATTACTTGTTGTAGGCTTCTCTCATTGACTAGGCAGTGTGCCTCAAATTTTTTTTACAATTTTCAATATGCTATTGCAATTAATCGTCCACATTTTTTCTTGTGAAAGTAGCTTCTTTGGTCTTTTTTGGGTGTTTATGCGTGGCTTGATGATAGAATTTAATGAAATTTTTGAAATTTGTGTATGCTGCAGCTTCTTTTTCCTTTTTCATGCAGTTTCTCTGCTTGGTTTTTCGTTGCGATTTAAGAAATTTTAATTGATTTAGAAGTGACTACAAGGATGTTTTGTACTGAAATATTTTGTGTCTATGTTCTAAAAATTAAACAATTGAAGTGAACGCAATGCTGCTTGGATAATTTGCTTATGTATTCCAAGTGGCTGCTTCGAGATGGCTTAAGGACCTACTGCTTGATAAATATGTTTACAGATTTTATAATGTCCCGAGTTTAGAACTGGAGCGTGATTGGAGGAATCATACACCATATTCGTCATTAGAAATGTATTGCGTACGTTGAAAGTATTTGAATACTCTCCTAATTTTAAAGTTTCATGGGCTTTATTGGAGATTTTCGGTCAGAAAATTTCAACATTCTCGTTGTAATTTCAATTATTAAATGCTAGAGCTTGATGTACTTTGTGGTTTCTTGTGTCGAATAACACCCTGTGAGAAGCTTCCGCACCGTCGCTTCATGACTATTACTGTTGCCTCCTACCGCAATAGAAGAGGAATTTTTCTGTAAAGGACTCCCAGTTAATAATGAAGTCTTAATTTTGTATCTTAGGAGGCCTACTTTTATGCTATTAAAATCTCCTTTATCTTTTCAGGTGGGACTGGAGAAGAGACCAAGGTGCAAGCCTGGTTGCCAGTAGAACCAGGAGCACGAAGCATTTCAAGTCTTGGCCAATCCCAATGTATGAATAAACCCAATGCTTCCTCATGTATAATCCTGATATATTTGGTTTGAAGATGGTCAAAGATTTTGTAGGTATGTGATTGATGACCGGTCAATAAGTGTCTCATGGTAGTAAAATCCTGGTGTCTAGATATATGTTAGTTGATTTAGTTATAATTGAATGGTTAATTGTTAGAATATAAGCATTAACTTGAGAGGCATATGGGCATTACATAAAGGTTTCCTTGCATATATTCTGTCAAATTTTTAGTAAAAATTGGTATCAGATTAGCTATCTCTTTACCCTCTGAAGCCATTAACTTCTGAGCACCTAATGGATTCATTGGTGTCTTATTCATGAGCCCCCACTGACCTGAGTTCTGCTCCCTTTTCGTGATTCATTAAGTGCTCTTAAACTCTCTGCCATAGATATTGTTTAGATAGCCTTATTGATGTAGAACAAGTTAACACTCACGTCACTTATTAAACATTTCCTTTAAGTGCTTATGTTGTTACCCCTCTTGTTTCTGAGTTCCGCGTATTGCATCTGAGTTTATTAATGGCACTTACGTTTTCTGCCATCTATATCCTATGAGAAGGCTCTAAAATCTAGCTTGATTAGTGTCCATGGTGCATGCATTCATGATATTTCACGATCATATTCTTCACTTTAGTGAACTTCATGTGATTGTCTCGATTTCTTATGGCTGCAATTTATCTATTGGAGATGCAGCTTGTATTTTTTTGGTTAAAATCATTTGACTACTTTTGCACTTAATTGGAAAAGGTTGATTTCCTGCTTCACCTTTTGTTTTGCATGTACAGAAATAAATTAGCTTTCTGGCTAGATCATTGTCTTCTTAATATCAATGTACACCCTTTTTTTCTTCATACTGGTGTCTCCTGGGGAGAAAAGTTCAAGTGACAACATAATCATGATTGATCCTTTGGAAGCCAAGCGGCTGGTCGCCAAACAGTTGCAGGAAATTTGAGCAAAGGAGAAATTAAAGGTGGAGAAAATTACATATTTATGCAAGATAATGAGTGGGAAATGATGATCTATTGTTTGATGACATGACCTTGGTTGCATACAGAATCATTCCAAATTATTGGCAGTTCTTTTTGAACAGAAACATAAAGTTTTCCCTTTTCTGGAAATCTCCCTATATCCTACCTTAAATTTAGAATTGCACACAGAAGTGTAAGATTCTCGTGCTAATTCTTGAGTTTGTGTTCTCTGTATTTTAAATATTCCTTTGTTGCACTGTAGTCTAGCTTGCTTGCGATTGCAAATACCGATTTGATTTGCTCTTTTAGAGAAGACGTCAAATTGAGCAATTAATGGGGCATGTGCAATGATCGGTCTAACAGCAGGCCCGGTCATTGAAGGTCACATAGGGAAAAATATTCTAGCTCAGGTGAAGTATTTTCTCTCTTTTTGTACATAATCATGGACAATGCAATTCTTCTTTCAATTGATACTGCTATTGAGCATTGACCGATTTGATTAATGACATTTTCCCTTTGTTTTCCCCTTCAGTTGGCTGGTTATTGGTCTGCCAATTGTCAATTGTTCTTTAGAAATGGTCCGTGTGCTGATGAAAAGTAAGCAATTGTATATGCATTCTTAAACTGTTTATTTTGTAATTGAACCTGTAACGTCATTTATTCTTGAATTGCTTCAGGTCACATATATTGTACCATTTAATTGTAAAGCAATTCAGCTTTCTAATTGGAATGTTCACACTATATAACAATGTTTTCAGCTACAGTGGGAGGTACCTGAGTTAAACACATCATTTATCAAGATTGTCATCCTAGTTCTCCCAGCATTTCATCCTTAGATACTGGCATTTCTTTGTTTCTAATCTGTTTTGGCCATCTGGTTTCATAAATCTTGTCACTTCATTGTTTTAGTCGCTTGTTTTCACCTCCTAATGATTGGGGCATACCCTCTATATATATTCAACGAGATCATTTGATTATTTCTGACATTTGAAACAAGGATTCACTGTGCAGATTAGATTTCAAGTTTTGTGTTAGACTTTCAAATCACTCGTTTGTGCTGGAATTTTTTATGTTTTCGTAAGAGGTTTTAACTTTGACGGACAAATGTTGGGAATGAAACTTGAAATGTCTCGTATTAATCCTTAAGATTTTAGATTATTTCATTAGGGATAACTTGATTTTACAAATGAATTGAATAATAGTAAATTTGGCTCATGATAATATGACAATTGAAAAAAAAAAAAATAAAACAGAGAAACTCATCATGGATGCTAGATTTCGTCTGTGTTAATGTTCTTAATAACTGCTTACAAGCGTAAGAAAGGGCCATTTCTGACCTTTCTTCTTTTATGGCTGTGTGATCCAAGGACCTCTAAGTTTTAGGCGTTTTAGTCCCCTTGAAATAATTGGGTTAAATTGCCGAGCCATCAAAGCCTTTTGTTTTTAGACCTAAAGTCAAACTGAATTTGTTTATGTTCATGTTCATGTTCATGCCCGAATACAATACTCAATTCATAAGGTAATGTATTAGTCAATGCTTTAACCCTTTCATTCACTTGCATACTTTCATTGACCATGAAACCCAAAGAAGAACGAAAGTCGTAAATGCTTGCTTTGGCTTTGCAAAAGTGTGCATTGGATAGTGAATTTGCCAAATAAACACCTTTTTTTGGTCTAAAATCTTTGGTTGAGATGCATAAAATGTTATGAAGATTAGAGAAATGTTCAAAATACTCAGTTTTCATCATTGTTTTTAACAAATTAATATTCCGTACAGTCTATTAATTACTATTTTTTTTAAGTCTTGTCATTAGAATCTGTTAATGAAAAATACAATTAGCAATGAAAATTGAAAATTATAAATATAAAATATTTATGTAAAAGCTTGTAAGTTTAACTAAAAGTTGATCCCTTTTTAGTGTTAATTTTAAAATACAGCTCAAACATCATAATAACAAACGGAATTTTATAGTTTTTTCTTTTTTTTTTTAACTGCAAGTGCAAATCTATTAAATGAAATTAGGGAAAAGTCATCTTCACCTCATCTGCAACTTATCCAACAGGTCTCAGAAAAAATTTATTGAAAAGATGGAATAAACACATAAACAACTACTACAAACATAGCAATAGGTCAATGAAATGTGTAGTCTAAATATTAGAGAGCAACATTCGTAGTCATGGTTGATAAGAAAAATTGAAAAAGTTGGTATATAAATCAAAATCCATTTGAAAGAGTGTGAGTGTATGTGTGTTTTAAATGTTGTAGATGATATTTTAATTTATAGAAATGATATAAAAGAAATAATAAAAGTGCCAAAAAAAAAATTATAAAATACAAAATTAATTTATTAATCAAGTTTTCAATAGTATTAAACATTAAATTGATCATATATCGTCAGTCACATTAATTCTTGTTAGAATGATTAAAAAAATATTCGTATATTATTGAATTTTCACATTGTTGGCTTTATAATATTAACTGTAAAATATAAACAATTGTGGACCCATACGATATTATCCAATTTGAAAAAATCTCTTCCTATCCCTAGACTCCTACCAAAACCACTCCTTGTCAACGTGGGCAAACAGATAACCAACCAAAAACAATTATTACGACGAACTCATTTTCCCTTACCGTATGTTTATGGAATATCTTGGTGGGCTCATAACATTTGGTAATAAGATTATCCACAAGTCTTTGATTAATTAATAATGACCAACAAAACCAATCGAATTTTCACAAATCGACTAAGCACGCCAAGTTTTCTCAAACGTGTCCACCCTGGATTGGGTTTGGAAAATCAAAAGTCTATCCAAAAAGCTTTTGTATATTATAAAATTTATCCTCCAGTTTGACACGTGAAGGCTAAAGGAACGATGAACCATTGGAAATTCGGAATATTTTTTCTTTAGCTTTGGCTTTGCGTGAGAAGAAAATTGTGAAATGAGAAGAGAAAGTTCAAAAGTTTGAAGTATTCAATTTGATCCACCCTTTCATAGGTGGATTTTTCCTTCAGAAATGAGAGGCATGGAATGGAATTGAAGAAGGCAGCTTAGACTGAGTTGTATTTTGGCTCCACCACCATCTTAGTGTACGACCAGCCATTAGAAACCATGCATGTGGCCATAAATTCAAAAGGCCATATATATATATATATATATATATATTATTCCCTTGCTCTTATCTCTTATGCAATTTGTGATTTGATTAATAAAACCAGTTAGAATATATTATTTTATACTAATTAGTTCAATTAATAAGATCGAATATTTAACATTTACACGTTGATTGAGGAAAGAATCTCTTTTGAAATATGACACTTCAGCTAAAATCTCGTTTATAAATTGAAATTAATTTACCCGTTAATATTTCGAATTGGAATATTTAATTTTGTAACAAAATCTTTTCATGTTCTTCATCATATCCTTCCTCACAATGCAAACAAGTAACAATTATATCAATCGACTAAGCCAACAATACCAATTTATGTTCCACACATGCAATTGTCTAAGTCATGTTCTTTGTAAAACTATAGCCAAAATGGCTGAGCCGACATGACAGGACAACCCTTTGAATTAATAATTTGGTCTCCCAAATACGAATCCATAGCATTGTGTTTTCGAGTAAGATAGGTATAGCTAGCTCAGAAATTGATGATTTCATTCCTTGTCAATGTATATATAATTATTGTTAACCAAATGCTCTGTTTTCCTTTGAGATTACAATTTATAGCAATTGTAGATCCATGGAAAATTTGGTTTCCCACGACATTATTATTATTATTATTATTTGAGTCCCACCATTAGAAACAATCACATCTTCAAAAAGTGTAATAGTATTCTATTGAAATTGGTATTGCTATTGCTCTTTTGTCTATCTATAATATGTAATTAATTAATTTCCTGCTGGCATATGTATTAGAATGGAGAAGATCGTTATTTGAATTTGTAAATTCAATTATTGAAACCTTTTCCCTTTATCATAAATTTATAGAAATTTTGGTGAGTTTGATCGGTCTTGTTCATTTTGAAGAATCATATTTATGTAATTTTTTATTTATTATAAAATTTATAATTCATTTCAAATTATACTGAACTAAATGATGATATAAATTCGGATAGAATTAAATTAAAAATAATACAAACTCATGATTGACACAAAGGAAACATATAGGAATTTCCAAGTTCTTGTTTTATGTTAACTTCTTCTAATTCCGATGAGGATGTAATCTTAATATGTATAAACAAAAATCCAAGTTCTTTGTCAGCTGCCTTATCTATCTACTCGATTAATTAATTTAATTTAATTAATTAATTAAAATTTGTGAATTAAATTAAAGTAGACAAGCACAAAAGGAACAAAAACAAAGCTAGAAAAAGACAAAAAAAAAATTGAATAATAATATTCCTCAGTATAAACAACAAAAAAGATTAGAGAGATGATGAAAAAATTATTGATTGTGTTCGTTTCATTCTTTGAATATTACCCATATATTCAAATCGTGTGAAAAGACTCGTAGCTTATATTAATACAAGACTGACTTTGATTTTGATTTGATTTTATCACAAACCCTATATTTTTTCTATTTGGGTTCTAGAAATAGACCCTTGTTTGGAGGGCTAGCTACAGCAATATTCTAATATTCATCAATTAAATCAGAAAAGTTGCCAAAAATTTTAGCATGATTAAAAACAAACGTGTTTGTTGGCTTCAAATTTGTTTTATTATAATATTTATAAATTAATAATATACGTCTTTATTTCAAAAATCGGATACAGCAATAACTTTCTTTGGTCAAGCTTTGAATCAAATAGTAAATGCAGATAAAAGAGATGAACCTCTTTTCTTCTTTTTCTTTTCTTTTTTTTTCTTTTTATCTTGGTTTAAGCAAATTTTGAACCTCCAAACTACTTATGCTTGTTATAAAGATTATACTCGAATAAAGATCTGAAATTTATTTATATTTAAAAACTTTCAAATAATATATATTTTTAATAAAATTTATAGGACTGTTTTAAAAATTATAATAGAATAAATTTGTATTAAGTTAAACTTTAACTTAATTTTATTCAAATATAATTGCTGAATTTTTAGTATTAAATTTTGAAATAAATACTTTTTAAATAACAAAAATACACCTAAGATTTAAAATTTTGTTTTTTTAAAATGAATTAAGCAATATTACGATATCATTATGATTACTAATAAACTCTTAATTACTAACTAAAATTAGGTTATTGTGTTATAGAGAAAGTCTTCTCCGATTCGTCCCATCATATTAATAGTATGATATACTAATTACAACGTGTTACATATGTCTTTTGAGAATTAAGATAGCAAACAAAAATACACAAATAAAATTTACATATTTTATTTTATTTCTCACGTCAATATTATAAAAAACAAAGTAACGGGTTATGATTTATACGACCTGTCATTTTATTCAAATTCATTATGTACACACTTTAAATATGAAAAAAAATATCATCATGTCACCGTTATTAGAAGATTGTCAACTCAAAAATATTTTTCATGTGCATAAAGTAATTAATATAAGACTCAAAGGTAGAAGCTATAAAAATACACAGAGTATGGACCAAATTAATTGTTCAAAAACTATGGACTTTTGAATAATATTATTATTTTTACCACGTGCTCTAAATAATATAATATCATTCACTAACCTTCTTTTATTGATTTATATCACATTCACATAGGCTCTTGACATTTATTAAAATGACCAAACGGTATTTCTAATATTACATATTGATTATTATGACATGAGAGCGTGTAGCTTACAGGATAATTTAGTCACTTCATTAGGGTTTGGGAACCTTTTTCGACGTAAATAAAAAATTTTATCTTAAATTATAAATATATAACAGACTAGGGACCCAAATATAGTTTAAAACTATAGAAGTCCTTTTATTTTATATCAAGTTTAAAATTTTATTTCTTAAATTAATTAACATTTACCAATAATAATTATTTTACCACGTTTATTTTTTGACTTATTTTTATTTTATTTAAAATTATGGGTAACTGTTGATAAATTTATTAAAGTTTTGTTAAAAGTAATATAATGAATAAGACTCAACAACAACAATTTACGTACTAATTAATATAATTATGTCTATTGATAGTGCTGTTTTATAATAATTATTATCACCATATTCATTAATTCCACGCCATGTTCGTTTATTACAGAAATAAAACAAATGTAGTTTCTACTTTAAAATATACAATAAATACTGAGACTCTGAGTTGTGGGTCGTACCCAGTCTAATGACCAGCGCGTTATGGACCGAACTTCTCAGACATTAAAGACGGGAGATGGCCGCCCACGTTTCCTCAAAATATTACGAAAAATTAAAAAAAGTCGGCTCCCGCTTTGTGGATAAAGTGGGACCCATTCAGCTAATGTAGGAACCACTTAAAGCAGAGAAATAAATAATTTATATTTTTATTTATTTCATCGAATCCCTTTGGACAAGTATATGGACCAAAGACAAACGAGAGGGAAGTCGAAGGTAGGGAGAGGGAGTTTCTTCCCCGTTCTCATTTCTACGAAAAAGCGAGACTTTGACGCACAACGGTCTACTTCCGTCCCCCGTAATGAAACGTGGAACATAAAAAATGGTCCACGTCAGCTTAGAGGGATCTTATGGACTAGGATTAGTATCAAAAGATTTTTTTTTAATATAAAAGAAAAAAATGAAAGGATTTTCGATTGACTTTTAAGATTTTGGTTGAACAACTTAAACATTACCGATTTAATGCATCTAGCTATTATTTTTTATATTTTTATTCTTTAAAAAATAAAAAATATATGTAATTTAAAGTTTATTAAATATATTATTTTATTTTATTTTTTAAAATATTTTTAATTGAAATAATTTTTTAATTTTTATAATTATAATAGTATCTTTTTAATTATAAATAATTTAAGAGTTAAATATAAAATTATTTTTATTTTTTAAATTTATAAATTATATTAATAAAATTAAATTTTTATGTATATTTTTAAAATTATAGGACTAAAATATATATTTAATTAAATATTAAGAACTTGTATACTGTTTTAAAATAATTATTAAAATAAATAGTATATTTATAATTTAATAAACATTGTAATTTTCTGTATTAAAATTTTATTTAATAAAATTTATTCCATTTAAAAAAATTAAAAAACGTAATAATTATTGTTTTGTCTAGTCGGCACGCTGACGTGTTACCTTTTTTTGTGACATTCATAATTGTGCGCGGAATAAAGAAAAACTGAATGCACGCACTTGTCTTAAATATAAATGATGTGTCATTTGAATTGCATGTAATCACAGAGTTGATACGGGTATATCGGCCAAGTCATGAGTCAAAATACGTCCGTGACTTTGGCGACTCTTTAGAAGGCTCAAACACGCCACGTTTCTTTTTTAAGAACGCCACGTGCAATCCTCGAAACCCCATTCAGATTTTCCAACAGAGCAATATAATTAACTGTAAATGAAACATAACAATGACATAAAGTCCAAATCTACGGATACAAGGGGAAAGGGTTCGCTACTGTATATCACCGTATTGATGCAAATTATAAAATTATAAATTTAATAATTAATATTAAAAAAAAAAATAGAAAGGAAAGAGTCTCACGGATAAACATGGGCGTTGAGAGTTGTTATCTCTACACGTGCCAACTGTGTAAAGCTGTATCCAAGTGTTTTTTCCACTCATGACCGAGTAAATCTGTTGGCAAATCCAACACCTGTCCGATTTTTTTCAAAGATTTTTTATAATTTTTTTTCCCTAAATCCAGCAAATTTACTATAAAATCCATCAATATTCCAATTTCCTATTATAATAATATCCATAAAATGATCCTATCCATTTATATTACATTTAATATTATATTGGATAAGGATGTTACATTATAATAAAATGAAGTGAATTAATTTAATTAATTATATTAATTTAATGTTTCAAACATTCAATAAGCTCTCAATTGTGACAAGAATTTCATGCATTGAGGACATTTTTTTTAATATTTTCAATATTCTTTGATTAATGATAATATTAAGTTTAATCAAAATTTATTATGAGATTTGAAGTGTTTTAAATTAATTATCAATCACGTTGAATTCATGTTATGTATAAAATAATTTACTAAGATGATATCTTTGAAATTAATGCAAAGTTTGATACTTAATTACTTTTATTTTTCTAAATTATAATTAATAAAATAAAATAAAATAATTATTTTAATTGGGAGGTTAAAAATTAGAAATTTTAAGTAAATTTCACACATGTCTAAAATTTTAAAAATAAAAAGTAATTTGCTTTTTTTATAAAAAGTAAAAATCATAAAAATATTTGTAAACTTGACAAATTTAAATTTTTAATGATTTATTTTGAATGACAATAATTAGATCAATATTTTTAAAATTCAATCCCACAAAATTCATTATCCTAACTCAAAAACAATTAATTAATATAAATGTAAAGGATAATTATAAATTTATTGCCTATTTTCGTAACTTAGCAATTTCCCATATAAAACTCCACCAGAATAAAAAAGTAACCGGCTAGTTCCGGTAACAGTGATGAAAAAGTGAAAAAGAAATAGATGCAGCAGAGTTCGGTTACGGTCAGTGCAAGATCACATACAACCGACCTCATTATTACTATGATGCACTCGAACCCGTATCTACGAATCTGGACCGTCCATTCCACCCCTTCACGTACCGTATAAATTACCTTAAGTCGATCTCCCTTGGTACTTATCCCCGCTGTTTCAATTTTGCATTCTGGTTGCAAACTTTCTCTGTTATGGAAAGTGTATCAGTATCTTTGATTTCCGTTATCGTAAGAAGATTTGTATTTCTCTCCTGTATAAACCTCCATTAAAACGAAATTATAAAACGCCGTAAAAGAGTCTCGAAAACAAACGTAAAACAAGACAAAAACGTTTTTGTGTTTTCCGCGTTCTTGTTTTTTCTCGATCTTTGGTTTACTATGATATCGAGATCTTCCTTAGACTTATTGAATTTAATCTCGTTTGATGATTTTGGGGCTCTGAATCGGATCCCTCGAGTCATGACGGTACCCGGGGTGATATCTGAGTTTGAAAAGAGCGAGCAAACGAGTTCTGAAGGTTGCGAAAACATGGAGCCATGTGAGGTTCCGCAACGCAGGATTATTGTGGCGAATCAACTGCCTTTACGAGGTTCTAGGGACAAAGAGAACGACAAGTGGTGCTTCGAGTTCGATCAAGACAGCCTTTATTTGCAGCTTAAAGACGGGTTCTCGCCGGAAACGGAAGTTATTTACGTTGGTTCGTTGAACGCTGAAGTCGCTGTTGATGATCAAGAAGAGGTTTCGCAGCTGTTGTTAGAGAAATTTAAGTGCGTTCCTACGTTTCTTCCAGATGATATACACAGGAAGTTTTATCATGGTTTCTGTAAGCATTATCTTTGGCTTTTGTTTCACTACATGCTGCCTCTGACGACTAGCCATGGTGCACGTTTTGATCTCTCGGAGTGGCAGGCTTATTTGTCTGCTAACAAAGTTTTTGCTGATAAAGTCATGGAGGTGATAAACCCAGATGAAGATTACGTATGGATACATGATTATCATCTCATGGTATTGCCTTCTTTCCTCAGAAAACGTTTTCATAGAGTGAAAATTGGGTTCTTTTTGCATAGTCCATTCCCTTCATCAGAAATCTATAGAACTTTGCCTGTGAGAGATGAGATTCTCAAGTCCTTGTTGAATTCTGATTTGATCGGATTCCATACATTTGATTATGCAAGGCATTTCTTATCATCTTGTAGCAGAATGTTAGGTCTTAATTATGAATCCAAAAGGGGTTACATTGGTTTAGATTATTTTGGTAGGACTGTGAGTATAAAGATTTTACCTGTTGGGATTCATATGGGGCAGTTTAAATCTATTATGTCATTAGAAGAAACGGCTAAGAAAGTTAAGGAGCTGAAGGAAAATTTTGATGGGAAAATTGTGATATTAGGTGTGGATGATATGGATTTGTTTAAGGGTATTAGTCTGAAGTTTTTGGCAATAGGACAGGTCTTAGAACAGCACGCAGATTTTAGGGGGAAAGTAGTTTTAATTCAGATAACGAACCCGGCAAGAAGTAGTGGTAAGGATGTACAAGATTTGCAAAATGACACCAACAGAATTGCAGAGGAGATCAATGCAAAGTTTGGAAAACCGGGGTACAAGCCGATTGTGATGGTTAAAGAGCCGCTTAGTACACAAGACAAGGTTCCATACTATGCCATTGCTAAATGCTGTATAGTGAATTGCGTAAGAGATGGTATGAATTTGGTGCCTTACAAGTATACTGTCAGTAGACAGGGAAGCCCTGTTTTAGACAGGGCATTAGGTGTTGATGAGAAGAATCCGACTCCAAGGAAGAGTGTTATTATTGTGTCTGAATTCATTGGATGCTCCCCATCCCTTAGTGGTGCGATTCGTGTCAATCCTTGGAATGTTGATGCTGTCGCTGATGCCATGGATTCAGCCATAACAATGAGCGAACATGAGAAAGTTTTGCGCCATGAAAAGCATTACAAGTACATTAGTTCTCATGATGTTGCTTATTGGGCTAGGAGTATTGATCAAGATCTTGAAAGAGCTTGCAGAGATCATTCGTTCAAGAGATGTTGGGGAGTTGGTTTAGGGCTAGGATTCAGGATTGTAGCTTTGGGGCCTGAATTCAGGAAGCTTGGTGTGCACCATATTGTCTCTGCTTATAACAGAACAAATAGTAGATTGATCCTCTTGGATTATGATGGAACTGTGATGTCACAGACTTCAGTTGATAAAAGACCAAGCCTTCAGGTTCTTGCTGTCTTGAATGATTTATGCAATGATCCGAAAAACATTGTTTTCATAGTTAGTGGAAGAGGAAAGGATTCTCTAAGCAATTGGTTTAATGACTGTGAGAACTTAGGTATTTCAGCTGAACATGGTTATTTTACTAGGTAATGTTTTAACTTGTTGATTCACTTGATCTTTTTCTTGTTAATGATCCTATTTTTTTCTCTCATGTTATTCTTGTTTTATACATTTGTAGATGGAATAAGATTTCTGATTGGGAGACTTGCTCGTTAACGAGGGATTTCAACTGGAAGAAGATTGCAGAACCTGTAATGAAGCTCTACACCGAAGCAACTGACGGTTCTTTCATTGAGGATAAAGAAACTGCAATGGTGTGGCATCACCAACTTGCCGACCCTCATTTTGGCCCATACCAGGCTAAAGAGCTCCTTGATCACTTGGAAAGCGTGCTCGCAAATGAGCCTGTTGTTGTCAAAAGAGGCCAACAGATTGTTGAGGTCAAGCCACAGGTATGCTATTTGCAGTTTGTTTTAGTTTGAACATTCTGAATTAGTAGGAAAAAACTTCTCAAGCATGAAGAATTGTCAGTCAAAAAATTAAAATTGTCCATAAGATTCTTGATATCTTGTCATTGTGTAAATCGTGCTATGTTTGTGTGGATGTCAGGGAGTAAGCAAAGGCATTGTTGTCAAGAACTTGGTTTCAACCATGAGAAGTAATGGAAAGTCTCCAGATTTTGTTCTGTGCATAGGCGATGATCGTTCAGATGAAGATATGTTCGAGAGAATTGAGCAATCTGTTGCTGATCCTTCGTTACCCGCCATTGCAGAAGTGTTTGCTTGCACTGTTGGTCAGAAGCCAAGCATGGCTAAATATTATCTTGATGATACTACCGAAGTCATCAACTTGCTTCAAGGCCTTGCTGGAGATACTGTACATTCTAAGTCTGCATCTATTCGGAAATCACAAGAAGACTTATTTTAAAATGACCATAGGGAAAAAGAAAAAGATTTGGTTTATTAGTGCAATCGATACAGGTAGACAGCCTTGTACAGGAAAATACTTGACTTCTAAAGGTCCGTCTGAAAAAACCCAGTCAGAAAATTTACAATTTAGTTCATTTATCATCGTCATCATGTTCATTTTACGACAGGAAAATTGCAAATTCCTGCTCAACATTGTACATTTCCAGTTATTCTGTCTTTAATTTCTTTTCTTACCAGTGTTCGAGAAAGCTAAAACCAAATGTCTAAATCCAGCAGGAAAGGAACTTAAAGGACAATAATTTGAGCTTCAATCTATCAGCCAATAATCAATGGAATCAATCGCAGACATAACTGATATAATTAACATAAACTCGGACATTATTTATCAAGACAGTCAATGAAGCATCATCATCAACCATGTCCACTAATTTTTTATTTTCTTTTGAATGGATGAATGCGAATCCTGGAGTCAATTTCTTTTTCTTCAAATGGTATTCATGTTTCAGCATCTGCCTGAAGACAGTGTATGGTTGATGGAATTAGTTTCCAGTTTTGTATCCTGAGGACAATTGTACCTATCACACCCTTGTCTCAACCTCTTTAATGCAAAATTCAGAAGATCTAGGAAAGCTATCATTTCCAAGATCTCTTCTAGATCAAATGGAATCAAACTTGTATAATTGGTCATTAGGTCTGCGCGTAACATCTCGGTCCTTTTACTTTTCATGTTTTAATAAGTAAGAATTTCATTTATTTATTTATGTCAAATAAATCCCCATTCCTATTGAAATTGTCAAATTATCCTTATAATATAAACGTTTGAACATAACAATATTATGGTATGCAAGTTATGCAACTTAATGCTTAAGAATATACGAGTTACTGTAGTTCAAATTAGGATTTGTTTTATATAAATGGATATATTGTGTTGTATTTGTGAAAATACGAGAACTCAGGGATATCGATGCTATTATCTATTCTCTTTCGATGCTCGTATACTTGACATGTTCGAGCTCTGCCAACCCCAGAATCAGTATTTTGACTCCAAGATCAAGATAGGAACACTATAGTCAATTGAAGATAAATTTCGGTAATATAAGAAGTGGCGGACACATGAAAAACAAATCTTATTTTTGAACCAAAAAAGGTCGAGATACCAATATCAGAACTAGAGGCTCTAAACCCTTGTCATATTCAAGGTTTTTTTGTTAATCGCGTGGAAAATAAATTTTATTATCAACTATAAGGTCATGATATCGATACCATTAATACATTTAAGTTCATCATCGCAGAAAACAAATTCTGCCTTAACCAATCTTAAAATGGTGATTAAGATTATCCCTGATTTTGATAGAAAATTAATATATAAAAAGCGAACTCCCAACCTTAAAATTAGATTTTAATATAAAACTTGAAAAGACGGTCCTAACAAATAATCTATTAAATTAAAAAAATAAAAAAAATATTTGAAAACTCTAAGATTTCGTGTGCAAACCTCTAAATCTGCAAGTCACATTTAAGATTTTGTATGATTTAATTGCTTATGAAATAATAATCTACAAGGTAATTATTAAGTTGTCATCGACTTATAAATAATAATTATGAAATAATTTTTTATTTAGAGATTATATGTAAACTCTTAATAAAAATGCTGTGCATTTTCATTTATTGATATCCCCATATATGGAGATTTGAGAAACACATCATCAATCATTATAAATACTAAGTAAGACTAATTATTAAGAGGTTCAAAACTTTTATCATTCTGTACTCCAAAAATACGATATTTAGTCTTTCTTTCTCTATTGAGTTAACAAAATTCTCAAACACTGAAATCTACATTTTTCATGTTTTCTATCTCTTAAATTTCTTACATTTGGCTCAAAGTATTTGAGTTTGTTTATTGAAAAGTTAGTATTATATTCAGTTTCTACTATTTGCTTGTAAGCAATAAGAAATTGGGCACTATGATAATCATTCTTATGAGACCATATGCCAAAGTCTTTTGCCAGGTGTTTAAAATATTTGTTTTAAAAATTTTAAACATCAATAGACCTTACAAGAGAAAGTGAAAAATTTGCGTTAAATTTGTTGTTTTGGGTACAATATTTAATAATTGATTTTGTATTGAGCTACGAGTTCATAGATAAAAATCATTAGGATTATTGCATTAGACACTTAATTTTCACGATTTTATTATTAAATTTCATAATTTCAAACGTTTTTATTCAATGAAAGGAAGATTTGAACTTTATAAACTAATTTATTCATAAAGGAATTAAAATTTTATGCACTAACTAAAATTTGTCTTTATTAATGATCTTTTAGAACTTCTATTTTTATAACCAGATCAAAATAATAAACTTACCTCATAACCAATTCTAGCAACCCGACTCGAATATTAAATATAATACTAATTTATATTATAATAAAATATTTGTATATTAGATCACGAGTCAACTTTAATATCAAATATTAAAAATAATAATCCAAAAAAATCTAGACATTATATTGAGAGTCAGATTTTGATGCCAAATGTAACAGAACAGAACAGATATTACTATTAAATTTTAAATGAATATTATTACAAATATTTCTGTAACTAGAATAGTATTTGCTTGGTTGGAAAAATCAGAGAAAATAAAACAACATACAAGATTATGGAAATTAACGACAATTGAGAATTCTATATTTTGAATGAGTAAACAGAATGAATCTTCCTATAAACGGCATTCATCATCATATTTACAGTTATAGAGTGATGCTACTGTAATTATAATTATTTATAATAACACAAAAATTATAAGTATAAAATTTAATAAAATGCATTTTCTTTATTTGTTAATTTCTTTCAATATTTGTTTATGCTAAAACGAGAAATATCATGCTAAAAAAAAAAAAAAATACTTCACAATAAAGATTGAAAAGAAAATCAAGAAATTTTTGCGAGTTTAGATCTTAGAAGTGAAAAAAAAAAAATTGTAATAAATAAATTTTATTAAAAAGTATAGAAAATACAAAAAATGTATCTTCTAAAATTAAAGAGAACAAAGAAATGTTATTTATGTGTGAATAAAGTAGTTGTAAAATGTTCATAGAAAACCATTAAAAGAATATTTGTTGTGAAATTTCCAAGTGCAACATATAAGATTATAAATGTTAAATATTAATTCCAAAGATTATAATTAATTAAAAGAAAAGAAAGAAAGAAAGTTAAATTATGAGTATTAGTTGTAGTGTTTAATCTGTTTGATTGGCATCGTTTGTTGTGATGATATTCAGGAATTATGAGGTACCATTTGTTTTGGTTTAGTTTTAACCCTTTCAAAGATTTCAATTTATAAATAATATCATTAATTGAATGTAAGTTATTGGTATTTTTGTTGATTGAGTAAAATAATTTTATAAATGAAAGATGCTGGTGTTCAAGTAAACGAACATTCCATTTTATAAACAAAATCAGTTAATTTGACATTGGAAGTAATAGTTTTTGTTTTGTTTGAACACTAAAGGATGTAAAAATTTATAATCAAATGTGAATTAATAATTGAAAAAACTAGTAACATAGTACATAAAAGGTCATTAAAGAAAAATAAGACAATTAAAAATTTCTTGAATGAGTTCCCAAATTAATGTTTCATCACAGTTTCAACAAAACAAAACAAATTTATTTAAAATTAAAAAAATTTACTTAAAGAAAAATTTATTAAACTCTTAATAGAAAGTTAACAAAAAAATATTTATTAAAAATTATTAAATAATGTAGTATGTTATTGACTGTCATCAAAGGAAAGGGATTTTTTATTTTTTTTATTATTAATATGATTAATTTTATGCTGAATGATTTTTTCCTCAGTTATAATTTTTTATTAAAAAATAATTGAAGATTTTAAAAGAAAATCCTATTAACAACATGGTGAAAATACATTTATAATCGTTATATAGAAATTCAAAAATACAATCCTTTTATGAACATCTCTTGTAAGTATATATATGTATATGTAAAAATTAAAAAAAAAAAAAATTGTTTTCAGATTGTCTTAAAAAAATAGGAAAAAGAAATTTCAATATATCAAAAAAAAAAAACATGGAAAAGAAAGACTATTATTATTTTTTATATTGTAAATTTTTATTATATTGTAATTGTTAACTTAATTACAAAATTTAGAATGAATAGTATTATTAAAATTTTTTTAATATAATATAAAAAATTTAAAATTCGCACCTACTTACATCACACCGAATTAAAGAGGACTGAGTGATAGTTGTTGCATTATTTGTTTGAAAAATCTTCCTTTTCTTTGTTTTTTCTTTTATTTATTAATTTTATATATATATATATATATATATATATATATATAATAACATCTTATAAATATGGTGTTTTAAAAATGTTTGAAATTAACTTACTTTCTTAATAAATGTGTCATTAATTTTAAGTTATCAAATTAAATTTTATATTATTTTATTATTTATATAATAATTTTTATTTAACAACGCATCATTTCAAGAGAAAATTTTTTAATATAAATTGTAGAGGCATAATATTTTTCTTTTTCAATTAAAAATGAAGTGCGGTAAAACTCAAGTATGTTTTCGCCTCTTTAAAATGGTTGAATACCAAAAACAAATGATTCATTTAAATTACTACTAATAACTCTATTGAATCCTCGAAAACAATGTGTATTATCTTTAAAATAATAAAAAAATTTTATTTTCAATATGTACAATGTTAAAAATCTAATTTTTTATATAAATTATTATTTGTACAAGTAAATATATATGATACTACAATATTAATTTAATAAAAATATAAAATAATAATTATTAATAAAAAGTAGTAATATAAATTAAGTGATAATTATATAAGATAATTGGATGAATTAATAATTAATAATTTATGTCTTTAATATTAATATTTTAAAACAATGCCAAAACCACAAATTTCACCCTAAGCAACTGCATGTAAGAGGTTATACAGATACCTCTTAAATAAGAAATAAAATTTAGCCTTCAATTCTCTTGAGAGAAACTGTATTTCTTTTCTTTTTCTTTTTCTTTTTTTAATTTACTAAAATCTTTCTTATATAGTCAAATAATAAAAAAAAATTAAGATAATTTCTTTTAATAAAAATTAAGTCCAGACCCTACTAACAAGCAAATCAACTTTCCCTGTTGGTGCATTTTTATAATTGAGAGTTATTGTCCAAGTCGTTGGTTTGAATATTGAGTCACGGTTTCTAACTTTTGAGAATTGTCAAATTAATCCCTTGTTAATTGTTATCTATAAAAATAATAATTAAATGTACATATTTAACACATGTAAAATTCATTAAATTATTAAAATATATAAGAACAAATGATATTTTTCAATACGCAAATTTATTTTTATTGATAGACTGGTGAATAAATTCCGATAGCGGGATAAATTTGAGACAAATGATAAATGTTTAGATATTTTTATTATACTTACAAACTATAGGGATCATTTAGATAATTACCTTTCAACGTTACCTACAATTTTTTGACTTCAGTGTGTCATCTTCGTCTCTCTGTCTCTGAGGCTGAACAAAAAAAAATAAGGAATTACGTACAAACAGCGTTTTATTGACTTGACTCTCAATCCCAATTCTTTCAAGAACGTGAAATTGAACACTGGATCGTTTCTCATTGATTAGGCGCTCGCAGCATATCTCATCAGATTCATATAGGAAAAAAAAAATGAAGAGTAACACTTTGTAGTAGGGTTTTAAGAAATCAGATTTGAGTTTCTTTTGCTTTTGTTGATGGAGTTGAAGAAGGAAAAACTTGTCAGGTGACTCTTTTTTTTATTTCTGTTGTTGTATGTTTTCTTTTCTGGGTTCCCCTTCTTTTCAAGGAAAAGATTTGGAATGGATGACATTTTTCTAGGAACTCTCTTTGTTCCTATGCTGTGTATGGTTGATGGGAAAATTGAGACGATGATATTGGGACTTCTTAGAAAATTGGAATTAGATTAGTTGGACTAGTTTGAACTAATCTTTTGGTTTATGAAGATTTCTGTTTTTTTCCCTTGATAACAGTCTCGTTTGTAACTGAAGAAATGTATCAAGTTTTCGATTTGGTGCTATTTGATATCTGTGAAAACTTGAATTTTTCCTTACTGGAGCCTGAAAGAACTTTTTTTTCCTCAATTAGGTAGAATAAAAAAGAACTCTTTTGTCATTCAATTTTTGAACTCTTTGGTTGGTTCTTGTAGGATAGTATATTAGAGAGTAATCATCTACTGTGGCCCAGTTAAACTAGGGGTTTGTTTGATTTGTGGAAATTTTCTTCTTTTCTGTTTCTGTTTTCAGTGAAATTGTTCCAGAAATGCATTTTGGTGATGAACACCAGAAATCGTTTATTGATCCGTTTCCTAGCCGTACTAAGAGAAAAAGTTAATGTACGAAATTGTATGTGTTTTTCCTTCTTGGCAAACGAATCTATTATCAAGATATAAACAAAATGAAATGAAAAATGAAAAATGAAAGTAAAGAGTTGTGTTTACCATTCAATAACGTTCTCATGTGGGGTTTAATAAAACTGGTTTGAATGAGATTCAACACGCACTTCCCTTTCGTTTTTTACCAACCTGACAAAAGGGCTTCATTAATTTCAATTGCAAGTCAATCATGGAATTTAGGAATTTATTATGTCTCTTTACTTAGCTCCATAGAGCAATGAAAATATTTTTATGCCTATATTTTCTGCCACAACAGTGGAAATTATCTATTAAATTTTTGTTTGAAAATTTTTCTAGGTTTTATTCTGATGGAAAACAACAGAAAGAAACATTGTGGGGAAAGAATGACCCAATTCACCCTGAAAAGTCGTCTTCTGCGTACAGGAATTCATTACCTTCAATGGTAAATGGGGTGCTGGGGGGAAAAGGTCGACTTTCAGAAACAAGCAAAATTGGAAGGTCTAAGGTCTTTTCGCAGGAAAGCACACCTTGGTACAAGAGAATACTTGACCCGGGTAGTGATATTGTGTTACGTTGGAACTGGGTTTTCATAGTCTCATGCTTGATGGCCCTTTTTGTTGACCCATTGTATTTTTATTTGCCTGCTGTGGGAGGGGATGAGAAGACTTCATGTGTGAAGACTGACTTGAATTTACGAATTGTTGTGACTTTGTTCCGAACTATAGCAGATCTTTTTTATTTGTTGCACATGATTATAAAATTTAGGACTGCATATGTTGCGCCAAGTACTCGGGTATTTGGAAGGGGGGAACTTGTCATGGATCCAAAGAAGATTGCACAGAGGTATCTTAGATCTGACTTCTTCATTGATCTCATTGCGACTCTGCCTCTTCCTCAGGTATTTTATTCTGACATAACAATTTTAATTTTCTGTTTCTTCACATTATAATGATTATTTTCTAACTGATTTTGTAGTGTTCTATTTTGATTATTATGGGAGAATGCTTACATTGAACATTCTGTGTTGATTGGATTTGTGATTCTTTTACTGTCGTTCCCTATTGGTGCCTCTCAAGTTGCTTCATATCCGCTGAAGTTGTTTTGTTTGGAATATTGTTTTCTTTTATTGTTTCTTTTGAATGTTGTTTTCTCTATTTCCTTTTTCATATTTTAATTGATCTTTCTGTTATTTTCTCTGGCTGCTGGTTTCTTGCGGCTTGAATTTATTATTAGGTATGAAGACCTATATTCTTCTTACAATAAGTGATGTTTATATTTTCAATAAAATTTTCCTCCAGCTAACTGCTTTGGTTTCATCTTGGACTAGAAAAATACTGTCAAAAGGTTATGGGTTCTCTTGTCTTCTTCTTGATAGAAATTTCCTTTGGCCATTGTATGACTAGAAAAATACTGTCAATAGTACCCAGACTTCTACTTATAGGTGCATGCAGATAGCGGCAGAAGGTTTCTCTTTTTTCCACTCAAATATTTAATTAATATTATGAGAATTACTATTTTCCTTGTTCCATGGATTATTGCTTGACAGTTGTTCTGTGTTCACAAGCTTAATGTAGTGAGGATAGTAACAAATAGGTCTAGTCAAGTTACTAGGGGCAATGGATGGGTGGGGAATTAATAGGGATTGTGAAGGTGAGATGTTTGCACTTTGGGGCATTGGACTAATGGGCTTTCTGTTGCCAGCTAGTGTGTCCAATGGCCGAACTTTTCAATCAAAAATAATCCCTTTTTTTTTTTTCGTGATTACAAGAATATTTCGTCACATTTTGTAGTTGGGTTTCCATTATCATTAAGGTGGGGGATCTCCTCTAACGATCATGTGTATGGAACTTTGTATTTGTAGACCAAATGAAACTCTCTGGTGCTAAACCGCCTTAATGATTCAACTTTAAAGCATAAAATGCATAAAGTACAGTAGTCTTTTAGATATGTCTTTGAGGTGTTAAATGTTTTTCCCTCTGTGGTGAAATGTCTTCTGCTTTGTCATAAATGTTTACCTGTAGGTTTTAACCCTAGTCTCCACCTATCATATTGAGGTGGCCAACCTTGGTGACGCAGAGCTGGATTGTTGCATCAAAGTAGAAGATGACCAGCGCCGAATTTGATCAAGTCCAGCGTCAGTCTTGTTCAAGTCCGGTGTTGCACTAGCCTCCAAAACAAAACCAGTGCTAGGTTCCTCCCTTCAACCGGCGTTTGATTTGCTTTAGTAATTTATGATTTTCCCTTTTAGGGGCCTAATTTTCCTTTTGTGTTTTGTGGACAATTCTGTCATTTCTAAAACTCTAATATCTGTATATATAAAGGGCTCAAACCCTTAGAAAACTAACTTGGAAAAGCTTTTGAACATTTGCTTGAATCAATTAGAATATTCCCAATTTCGAGGTTTTCATAACTTTGCTTGGTGGATTTCAAGCTTGGGATTTGATTGTTTGATCAATTCGTATTTCAAATATGTTTTCATTTGGTATCAAAGTCTTGTTGTTGTCTTAGGGTAATGGCTGGTAGCAGCGGTGGGAAAAATAACAAACCTAGTCATGTGGATGAGGGCATGTAGATCTTGTGAGTGACAAATCGAGGTAACTCAAAGGGATATAAAGAGCTCATTGTCTTTAAAGCGTTTCACTATTTTGGCGAAGAATTAGAGTGTAGCTGACAATGTGGAGCTTGTTGTTTTAAACCACAACCAAACGTTTGAAGGAGCTACTCCAACAAGGTCCAGCGAGTATCAACAGAATCATCTTTTTAAGATTGGAGGTAGAATTGATGGTATACATTGTAGTGTTTATATGGTTGATGATATAGAATAGAATTACATCCATAGGGATATAGTTTATGATTTGGGTTACCTATCTCGGAGTGTACAGGTCTTTATAGAGGAATTATTCTACATGAGAAAATATATTCGATGAGATATTTAATTGGGAGTTATGTGGATGAGGTTCATTGTCATGTGTTTGATAACCCGACTATAAATGTTTTGTTACTTGGAGGACCATGGCATAAGCAAAGTGAATATTTAGTAACGGGGTATGTACAAATTAGTCAAAGATAGCCAAAAACATGCATCAAAACCCCGTAGGCGTAAACGCTTAAATGTCCTTAACTATAGATCGAAGGAAGTAGAAAACTAGGTGGAGGTGCAAGATTCGCAAGAAGAGCCCAAGATTAGTGTTGGTGATGAAGTCTTTCACACTTGCCAAGGATCGAAAAAGAATGTTAGAGAGATGCACGGGATACATGTATTAATGAAGAAGGTTGAGGTTGAAGTTGTGGATGAGACTAGTATTATTTCGAATGAATTTTAAAATGTCTTACCTAAAGAGCTACCAGAAACTACTACCACTCCGAGACATTCAACACCGCCTTGATTTGATTCCCAAGGCGAGCATACCAAGCTTGCAACGAGACGAAGTGATTGTGAAGAAGGATGAGGTGTCAGGGGAGAAGGTAGAAGCAATAGGACTGAAGAGCGAGAGCACGAATCCTTATGTCATACCAACCTCGGGGACATCAAAGTATGTAGATGATTGGCATGTGTAGGGGCAACAAGAGCAATGACAAGTTTGAGGAGTACCACAAGTTTCTTATTCCTACAATGTACGACATTGGGCATCGTTGGGATATGATTTTGGAGTATAGGTTGCTGTTGCCTTGGATTGATTGGCTCAATCCACTTTGGGCGATAGATCAATTGTATCACTTAGGTGAAGGGGTTCTGGATACAGACTGAATTGGTGAGATTGTTCATGTATTGAAGATTCCATGGTATGCAAGCTTTTTGCGGAATAAGTCGTAGGTTCATATAGACCATCACGAGATAGGAGATAATTACTCATCTCCTTACCTACTTGTTGATATTGGTCATAGTGAATTATGATTGAGGCGGTTGGTAATATAAAGCCTAAGCGGACTGATATGACAAGTATTGGTGATAGCATGCTTTGAGACTTAGAAGGGGTTCATCAGGAAGACCTTGGAATTAGAGGCATCCTAGTTGGGATCACTTGTAGTGGACCAAAGTACCCAAAACTTGATCAACTCTCATCAACCATTAGCTTTGGTTTGAGTGGAACTATCACCATTGATGCAGAGATTAAGCGATTGATTTATGATGCGTTCAAAGTATATTTTAGATGGAAGTCCAAAGGAGGGGCTGATACTTTAATTTTTGTAGTTGTTTTTGAGTTTGGAGGTTTAGACATGCTTAGTATGGTTCTCTTGGCCTGAGTGAGTGTGAAAATGGCTAGGATAGTTGGAAATTTTGGCGGGTTGCTACTTGGTGACCTGGGAGCATTAGATATTGAAGGCAAGGATGGTGTCCTCGTCAATGGTATCAAAAGGCACCTAGGCGTGGCTGAGTTGTCTGTGCTTGCTAGAAGTATATGGGTGTATCACAAATCTTCAACATTTTAGCCATCTATGCGTAATATCCGTACAACCTAATGGACTCAGAAACGAGTCTTTCAGCGGGGGGGAATGAAAAAGGGGAGATGACACAGAGCTGGATTATTGCAGGAAAGCGGGAAAAGAGATGCGCCTGATTTGATCAAGTTTGATGCCGGATACGCTTGGAAGAACAAGACTAGTGCCGATTTTGTTCAAGTTCAACACTGGGCTAGCTTCCAGAACAAAACTAGCACCAGGTTCCTCCCTTCAATCGGCACTTGATTTGCTTTAGTAGTTTATGATTTTGCAACTTTCGGGTCTAATTTTTTTTGTGTTTTGTGGATAATTTTATCATTTCTTAAACCCTAATGTCTGTATATATAAAGGGCTCAAGACCCTAGAAAACTAACTTGAAAAACTTTTGAATATTTGCTTGAATCAATCAAAATTTTTCCAGTTTGTACGATTTCTGTAACTTTACTTGGTGGATTTCGAGTTTGGGATTGGATTGTTTGATTAATTTCTGTTTCAATCCACTGCATCGCTTGGAAAAGTAGATTGTAATAACTTTGTAAATTTTGAGTAATTCGAAAATTTTTGTGACTTTGCTACATTTAGGAGTTTGTTTGTGTAAACACCATGCTATGGTAGAAAACAGTAAATATATGTGTGCGAAAACAACTTTCAGCCTTTTGAAGCATCTTTGATAATCCCAAGTTGCCGCTGTTAACTTGTTCATGTATTAAGACGCCAATTTCACTGATGATATTATTTTTTACTTGTTCTGTTTTCTGGACTTCATCGACCTGTATCTGAATTTACTTTTATGCAGATTGTAATCTGGTTTATCATACCGGCAACAAGAAGCTACCAAACTGATCACAAAAACAATGCTCTTGCTTTGATAGTTCTGCTTCAGTATGTTCCAAGATTATATTTGATGTTTTCATTGAGTTCTGAAATTATTAAAGCAACAGGAGTGGTCACAAAGACTGCTTGGGCAGGGGCTGCATATAATCTATTATTGTATATGCTGGCTAGCCATGTATGTAACCTTGTTACTTTGATGTCAAATATTATGTTGTTATTTTAGGCACTTTATTAGCAAGATGATGGCAAATCACAATTTCATTTTAATTCAGGTTTTGGGGGCAGCTTGGTATTTGCTGTCAGTTGAAAGGTATACATCATGCTGGAAAAAAGAGTGCAAGAAGGAATCTAACCATACCGAATGCCTTAACTTTCTGGGTTGTGA
>JAWDEX010000018.1:1706631-1742163 GCA_035221805.1 Trichilia hirta
GCTGCCAAGTAGATGATTATTAAATGAATTTGTTGACAAATTTGGATAGAATCTTTGACAAATACATTCAATAATTTCAATCTCCATAAAAATTATCATGGATAACCTTAAATATCAATGATTCAGCCTTTGTGATAAACATAAAAGTTACAGATAAATCTCTTATCTTTGATTTTTCACTTGTCCCAAGTCAATTCGATATTTGTATCAAAAGTTATAGGTAAATTACTACACAAAGGTCGGGCTAGGCCATAACAGCAAGTGGGCTTGTGGTGAGCCTCGAAAATAGGCTTCAAAGTGTAGCAAAAAGTTAGAATTAAAGCTTAGCCTAAATATAAACATATTATCCCATTAATATTTCTTTCCAAAGCCACTTGTACAAATGATTTTGAGCTTTCTATCAAAAGTTATGGGTAGATCACTGAAGTAAGCTCGTGCTGGGCCAGAATAGTAACGGGCTTATGATAGGCTTTAGAAATGGTCTTCAAAGTGTGTAATAAATTTAGAACTGAAGTTTGGACCAAAAATAAAAGTTTTAGTTAATTGAAATAGCTTTTTAAAGACACTAAGTTCAAGTGATTCTAAAATGTATATCAAAAGTTATGGATAAAATATGAAAATTAAGTCAAGCTTGACTGAAACAATAATGTGCTTGCAAAATAACTTTAAAAATGCTATATTGAGTCCAAAATGATGATTGATAGAAACATAAAAGTTTTAGCCCATTGTATAAGCTTTTCATCGGATTAAGAATAATTCTAACATCATTTAACATCAACTATCTTTACCTCATTTAATATAAGACATTATTTTAATATCTTAAAATAAAAAGATAAATTATAAAAAATATTACCTGAGATAGAATTTCTACAAAAGAAAAACGTGTAGAAAATATATTAAGTATAGACAAAATTACAGAGGACAAAATTTGGTTATGACAACTTTATAGCCACTTTCTCTAATTTTTTAGTAGATTCCGCCACAGGCATATTATCAAGGTAGAATTTCTCCTTTACTCTTGGGGTTACAATGTCTTACTACAACCCTTGATTCATTGGATCAAAAGTTTTCTAATCTTGAAATCATTTAATTAGACAATAAATGGGTCGAAAAAAATTGCAAAGTATTAGCATACTTTTTTTTTTTTTGCGAAAAATATCAAGTTCATCACCAACCTTGAATTTTAATTTTAGATAATATATGTTTTCTATGGCCTTAGTAGCATAAAAAGGGGACTAGCCAAATATTATAGAGTAAGGCATCTGCAAGTTTACCACTTGAAACTCAATCATGGTGGTCCTTTGATGGGGTTTCTCTCTTATGGTCACAGGTAAAGATATGACTCCCAAAAGCATGATATATAATTCTCTAAAATCATATAGCATGGACTTAGGATTTCTCAACTTTAAATCCTCAAAGCCTAGAAAATCTATTGTGTCCCTAAAAATGATATCAATTGAGCTTTTAGTGTCGATTAGTATCTTATCGACCAATTTTTCTTTTACACTCACAGTCATGATTAGGGCATCATTATAAGGATAATGTACCCTAACCTTATCTGCATCAGTGAACATAATAGAAATTACGACGATTTTAGACATTTTTTTCTCTCTGACATTCATAATGTAAAAGTCGTTTGTAGGGTTGGGCAGAAGGTATCTTGAGTAGTTCTTTTAAGATTAATTAAAATTTTTTGCTAGTGTCGATCCATCTGATATTATCATAGTCCTTTATCTTTTATCGATCATATCAAGGAAGCCAGGGGATCGCCCCTTGGCATTAGCTACCAATTAGTCTAAATAATGGTTCTTTATTAAGAGCTCAATCTAATTTTTTAAATGAAAATAGTTATTAGTGTGGTTCCTGTAGCACCCATGGTACTCGCAAAAGTGATTATTGGCTAACTTTGCTTTTTCTAGTCTGATTGGAATTGGTTCCGCTATGTAGGGGCCATTATTCTGCAAATAATGTAACGTTTGTAAAAGAGAAATATTTAAAGGAGTAAAGTTCCTCTCTTACAAATATGCCACCCTCTTGGGCTTATTTTTTGATGTGGGCTTCTTGATTATCTTGACTTTTTTATAGCATTGGGGATACCTGTTGCTTTTTTTTTCTTTAAACTTTGTCACTCTTGATCTCTCGCTTCTGACTTTAAAAATTAAATTTCTTTTTAGAAATAGAGGCAATTTATCCTTTCTTTTTGTCTTCTCAATAACACCTGATCTTTAATTTTTATCTCATTAAATAATTCTTTATAAGTGGCTTCGTAGATAATAATATACCGCTTATTAATTATGTACCATCCCCTTTTCACACGAAACTCTCTTCGTAGCCCTTCTAGCGTTAGAGGATGATGGAAAGCGCCCAGGTTGATGACTTTTTTGTGGTATATTACGATGAAATTTTGAAGGCTTGCATTAGGGCCCTGTTAAAGTAAGAGAAGCGAGTTGACACTGCAAGTGACCTGGATAATGCCTCAAAATTCTTCTAGAAAATCTTAGCTTAGTTATTTGAAGCTCTCTGTGATTTCTCAAAAAAGGCTCCTCAACCATATTCAGGCCTACCCTTTCAAGGTTAAGAAAAATAGGCAGCACATTTGAGATTCATTTAATCCTTGAACAAACATCATTTATTTAAATATATTCAGATGTAGCTTTAGATCAGTTTTGTTAGTGTAGGGTGTGATTTGGGGCATTTTAAATTTGCAGGAAATGGTTAACTCTAGTATGTTCTTAGTAAACGGGGAGTTACTACATTTTCTAACCTCAGAGTTCTCATGTGGGTTTTGTACTATATCTGTCTTCATGCCAACCCTAACTTTTTTCAATATCCTTCTGACACACGTCTCTAGGGCTCATTAATCTATTACTTAGGGCTTAAAAAGGTAGACATCGCAGTCCCTGAACCTAATCTCATTGAGCTGTGATCTCAAATTCATAATGGTATGCCTTGGCCTAGCACCCATTCGTATGCTTATCCTGGGACTACAAGGGGTGTCAGATACTCTTTACTCAGAAAATTCGAACACTTAGACTAAAGCATTACGATTCTTTACTCCAACGTCCACGCACGGTCCACCAACCTTACCTTTTCATTTTTAGGCCGCGATGAGGCAATCATTTCCTACCCCTGTGGCGACCGTATAGCACTGGGGCTTTGTTTTTCCTTTGAACTGTTGGTGGCTCTTGATCGCCTTTGAAGTTTATGATACTAGCTGATGCATCCCCTTATTGCATTGCTTCTGCTATAGCTTTTTCACCTTGGGATTTCCTTTTCTAATTGTCTGTTTCTTTGCTCTGGTATTCGCCTTTTTCTATCTTCCTCTACCTTTCTAGTCTTAAATTCTTTTAGCTCTATTTTTAACTATAATGATCTATACTTGCCGAATCTCACAATTACCCGTCTCGCCAATGATGTGGCAATATGCTTTAAAAGCTTATTTTCATTCGAAGATTTTATAGTATTTTCTTTTTTCATAGAATGGACAGGGGTCCTTGTCTCTCCGTCTGCAACCTTCTAAAAAAATGACTGCAATTGTGTTTAACTATTTTACAGATAGGCCATATTAAAGCTTTCTTCGAGCTAACTAAAGGCTTTTTGCACGAGTCCTTATAAACAGCACTAACCATTAATGTCTAAATTTTTTTGAGATAAAAAATTCAGTGCATCACATAGATTTTGTTTTTTTGTAGCTAGCCGGCACGCTAGAGCGGGCATAGGCTCACTTTGGATCAAAATTTTTCGGTCAATACCTAAGATCCAAATAGAAAAATTAGGAGTAAAATCAGCTTTTTGATGTATAAACTCTGATATTTAAGTCAAGCATTGAATCAGAATAGAAAAAGAATCATCAAGACACATGAGAATGAGGGTATCTATCGAATTTATACTAATGTGAAGAGTCGGGTCAAGAATTCTCTTGACATGCTAGTTGCCAAAGTTTTTGAGGGCCTGATAAGGTCTTTTTTTTCTTTCTTTTTCATGAATCTCTTTTTTTTTTATGGAGTTGTATTTATAATGATTATAGCGTATGCAAGTATTGAAAAATGGAAGCCTGATTTGATAAAATGCGACTTAACAGGACAATTGACAAGCCACTTCACTATCATGTCCTATTGGAGTAGGGTGGTGCAATAAAATCGGCTATTTAGAAGGCATAATGTTCTAAGTATTAAATGCGATAGGACATCTTGTTAAGCCTTGAAAAGTGTACCTTTCTCGTCTCTCTAAATCTCCTATTTTTGATATAGAAGAGTTAACGTCACCTCATAATTCTGAAATAATGAGCTTGAGAATGGATTAAAAGTTTTGAGTTTATATCCAAAATAAAAAAGACGGTCTCAAAAAAAGCTTAATACCTAAAAATACAAAAACAAACTCCCTTGTAAACATCTCTTGTAAGTACAAAAGAAAAATTCGTTTTCAGATTATCTAAAAAATAATTAGAAAAAGGAAAATTGAATGTCTTTTTCATCTTAAACACAGAAAAAAATTTATAATGAGATATATTTTATGCCAAAAAAATTTTTAAAAAATTGAATAAAAAAGTATTAAATTATTATATATATTCTACAGTAAGGCGCTTATTAAGTATTAACCCAGCCCAAATCAATTTATTTGTTGCATTGAAATGTTATTTACAAATAATTTTTATCTTATTTATTTAAACAGTATCCTTTAAATACTTATTAAAATTTTTATATTTGATAAATTTTAATTTTTAATCCATTAAATTTATAAAAAAATTTATTAATTATAATATTAAATACTAAAAATTATTATAAATAGTAAATATAAAAACTTTCAAAAATATTTTAATAATACTCGTTAATAAAATTTATTTATTTATCATAATTAAAATAAGTGAGGGATTAAAAGATTTTTTTACACTTATTTTGACCTCTATTAGTGATTGAAATTAAATGTCATAATTATATTAATTATTATACATTAATTATATATTAATTATACATGTCAAATTTAATCTCAGTATTAAAAGCATTTATATTTAACTATTATTAATTAGTATAAAAATAAATATGAAAAAGATATCTAATCAATATATCAAAAAATTATTAAAAAAAGAAAAATAAATTATATTTAAAGTGGCTACACCTTTTCAAAAAGAAATGAAATTTATGTTTGGGTTGCATTGTGAAATCATTTTTCTCTATTTTTTATTTCTTAAATTCTTTATAATTAAATTAAATAATAAAAAAATTTGTTAATTTTTTCAAAATGACCAGTCCCTACTAAAAAGCGAAGTAACAACTTCCTCCATTGATGGATATATATATAGGAGACTTATCGTCCAAGTCGTTGGGATTGTCTTTTAAGTCAGGAATTATCAAATTATTACTTATTATTGTAAATATAATAAAATAAATCTAAATATTTATAAAAATAAATAAATTTAGATTCTTTTACAATGGTAATCTTGACTCAATGTACAAATATTTTTTTTTGAAATAATCAAATAAGCTACTCAAAAATTCTAACTATTTTTTAAAACCTTATTAAAATAATGTAATGAAGTGATTTATTTTTATTATAATTTCTATGTTCTTATTTGTTTCTTTTATTTATTGATTTTTATATATTTATTATGATAATAACGTGTTATAAATGTGATGTTTGCTTAGTAAATGCGTCATTAATTTTAAGTTATCCTTTCGAACTGTTGGATTTTGTGCATTTCAAACACATTTATCTTTTAGCTGAAATACTACAAATGTTTTTTTTTGTTTTTTTATGAACAATGTTAACAATACAAATTATTATTTTATATAAACTAATATAATGATATTACTTTAATAAAATAAAAAATTATTATAATTAATAAAAAAATAATAATATAAATTAATTGATTATTATTTAATATAATTTGATAAATTTTTAAATAATACTAAAATCACCAATTCCAACCCAAGCAACCATTGGCAAGAGGCTATGTCAGATACCCTTTAATAAAAAAAGAAAATTTAGCCTTCAATTTTCTTGAGAGAAACCCTATTTCTTTATTTTTTTTTTATTTCCTAAATTCTTTCTTATACAATTAAATAATTAAAAAAAATAGATTTTTCTTTTTGACAAAAATTAAGACCAATCCCTATTGACAAGTAAATTAACATCCCCCGTTGGGGGATATTTTATATTTGAGATTTATTGTCTAAGTCGTCGTGGTGCGTTGAGTCATGGTTTCTAACTTTTGGGAATTATCAAATTAATCCCTTGTTATTTATAAAAATAATAATTAAATTTAAATATTTACCACACATGTAAAATTAATTAAAATTTTAAAATATATAATATAAGAATGATACAAATTAATTTTTATTTATAGATTGGTTAATACTTATAGCTGGATAAATTAATAGATATTTTTATTGTGTTTACAGACTATAGGGATCATTTTGATAATTACCTTTCAACGGTTTTACTTTGTTTGACTAATGGCGTGCCATCTTTGCACCTCTGGCTGAGTCTGAACAAGGGAAAAAAAATAAAAAGACAAAAACAAGTAATTGACTTGACTCTCAATCCCAATTCCTTCAAGAACATAGATCATTTATCGTTGATTAAGAGCTCGCAGCAAAGCTCAGATTCATATAGGGAAAAGAAAAATGAAGAGCAACAATTCGGAGTAAGGTTTTAAGAACTCAGATTTGACCATCTTTTGCTTTTGTTGATGGAGTTGAAGAAGGAAAAAGTTGTCAGGTAATTTTTTTTCTTTATTTCTGTTGTTGTTATATGTTTTCTTTTTCTGGGTTCACTTTGTTTTCAAGTAAAGATTTGGAATGTATGATTTTTTTCTGGGAACTGTATGGTTGATGGGAAAATTGGGACAATGATATTGGGACTTTTAAGAAAATTGGAATTAGTCTAATGGGACTAATATGAACCAATCTTTTGGTTTATCAAAATTTCTTCCTTTTTTTTTCCCTTGGTAATAAATAGTATCTGTTTGTAACTGAAGAATTTTATCCAGCTTTAGATGGTATTTGATACTGTGAAAACTTTAACTTTTTCGTTACCGCAGCCTGAAAGAACTTTTTGGTCCTCAGTCAGGTGGAATAAAAAAAACTTGAACTCTTTTGTTATTCGATTTTGAGCTCTTTGTTTGCTTAGTGTAGGGTAGTATGTTACAGAATAATCATTTTCTGTGGCCCAGGTAAACTAGGAGTTGGTTTGATTTGTCAAAATTTGCTGCTTTTCTGTCTCTGTTTTCAGTGAAAACTGTCCCAGAAATGCATTTTGGTGATGAACACTAGAATCGTTTCTTGATTTGTTTCCAAGCCATACTAAGAGAAAAAAGTGAACAAACGAAATTGCATATGTTTAGCCTTCTTGTTAGACAAATCTATTATCAAGATATCAACAAAATGAAACGAAAAATGAAAATGAAAGTAAAGTGTAGCGTTTACCATTCAATAAGGTTCTCTGGCGCCTAATAAAATTGGTTTGAATGAGATTCAACACTCTCTTCCCTTCAAATTTTATCAACCTAACCAAAGGGTTTCATTAATTTCAATTGCAATCAATCTTGGAATTTAGGAATTTATTATGTCTCTTTGCTTAGCTCCTAGAGCAATGAAAATATTTTTGTGCCTATATTTTCTGCCAAAACGGTGGAAATTATTTGTTGAATTTGTTGTTTGAAATTTTTGGTAGGTTTTATTCTGATGGAAAGCGACAGAAAGAAACGTGGTGGGGAAAGGATGACCCAATTAACCTTGAAAAGTCATCATCTGCATACAGGAATTCATTACCTTCAATGGTAAATGGAGTACTGGGGGGAAAAATTCGACTCCCAGAAACAAGCAAAATTGGAAGGTCTAAGATCTTTTTGCAGGAAAACACACCTTGGTACAAGAGAATACTTGACCCAGGTAGTGATGTTGTGTTACATTGGAACCGGGTTTTCATAGTCTCATGCTTGATGGCCCTTTTTGTTGACCCATTGTATTTTTACTTGCCTGCTGTGGGAGGGGACAAGAAGACTTCATGTGTGAAGACTGACTTGAATTTACGAATTGTTGTGACTTTGTTCCGAACTATAGCAGATCTTTTTTATTTGTTGCACATGATTATAAAGTTTAGGACAGCATATGTTGCGCCAAGTACTCGGGTGTTTGGAAGGGGTGAACTTGTCATGGACCCGAAGAAGATTGCACAGAGGTATCTTAGGTCTGACTTCTTCATTGATCTCATTGCAACCCTGCCTCTGCCCCAGGTATTCTAGTCTGACATAGCAGTTTTGATTTTCTAGTTTCTTCACATTTATAATGGGCATTTTCTAACTGATTTTGTAGTGTTCTATTTTGATTATTCTGGGAGAATGCTTACATTTAACATTCTGTGTTGATTTGATTTGTGATTCTTTTGTTTTCCTCCCCTATTGGTGCCTCTCAAGTGGCTTCAAATCTGTTGAAGTTGTTTTCTTAGGAATATTGTTTCTTTTCCTCTATTTTTTTCATATTTTAATTGATCTTCCTGTTTATTTTCTCTGCTACTGGTTCTCGGGCTTGAATTTATTATTTGGCATGGAGATCCATATTCTTCTTACTATAAGTGATGTTTATATTTTCAATAAAATTTGTCTCCAGCTAACTGCTTTGGTTTTATCTTAGACAAGAAAAATACTGTCAAAAGGTTATGGGTTCTCTTGTCTTCTTCTTGATAGAAATTTCCTTCAGCCATCATATGACTAGAAAAATACTGTCAATAGTACCGACACTGCCACTTATAGGTTTATGCATATAGCAGCTGAAGGTTTCTCTTCTTTCCACTCAAATATTTAATTAATTTTATGAGAATTTCTGTATTCCTTGTTCCAGGGAGTATTGCTTGACAATTGTTCTGAGCTCATGAATTTAGCCTAGTGAAGACAGTTTAAGGTACAAATAGGTCCGGTCAAGTTCCTGGTGGCAATGGATGAGTGCTGAATTATTGTGAAAGTGAGATGTTTGTTCTTTGGGGCATTGGAATAATGGGCTTTCCACTGCCAGCTAGTGTGTCCAAATGGCCAAACTTTTCAATCGAATATAATCCTTTTCTTTTTTTCCCAATTTCAAGAATCTTCAATCACGTTTTGTAGTTGGGTTTCCATTATCATTAGGGTGGGGGATCTCCTTCACTGATCATGTGTATGGAATTTTGTATTTGTAGCCCAAATGAAACTTTGTTGCGCTAAACCACCTTAAGGATTCAATTTTCAAGCATAAAATGAATAGAGAGCAATAATCTTTTAGACACGTCTTTGAGGTGTCAAAATGTTTTTCCCTCTGTGGTTAAATGTCTTCTGCTGTTCAATAAATGTTTCATTTGTAGGTTTTAACCCTAGTCTCCACCTGTCATATTGTGGTGGCCAGTCTTGGAAAAGTAGAATGTAAGAAATTGTAAATTTTGAGCAATTCAAAATATTTTTGTCTTTGCTATATTTAGGAGTTTGCGTGTCTCTGTTTGTGTGTGTGAAAACTGAAGAAATACAATCACATTGTGGTAGAAAACGGTAAATATTTGTGCAAGAAAACAACTTTCAGCCTTTTTAAGCATCTTTGATAACCCCAGATTGCCATGATCTTCTTGTTCTTGTAATAAAACGCCAATTTCACTGATAATATTATATTTTACTTGTTCTCTTTTTTAGACTTCCCTGATTCGTAACAGAATTTACGTTTTTTGCAGTTTGTAATCTGGTTTATCATACCAGAAACAAGTTCCCAAACTGATCACAAAAACAACGCTCTTGCATTGATAGTTCTGCTTCAGTATGTTCCCAGATTATATTTGATCTTTCCATTAAGTTCTGAAATTATTAAAGCAACTGGAGTGGTCACAAAGACTGCTTGGGCAGGGGCTGCATATAACCTGTTATTATATATGCTGGCTAGCCATGTATGTGATCTTTTTACTTTTTTCTCAAAAATATATTATGTTGTTGTTTTAGGCACTTTATTAGCAAGATGAATAGAAAATCACAATTTCAATTTTTTTGTCCTTTGAATTCAGGTTTTGGGGGCAGCTTGGTATTTGCTGTCAGTTGATAGGTATACATCATGCTGGAAAAAAGAGTGCAAGAAGGAATCTAACCATACCGAATGCCTTAACTTTCTGGGTTGTGATGCTTTCAACCATCTCAATCACAATACATGGGCAAGTAGGACAAATGTGTTCAATAACTGTGATGCAAACAACAATAATATCACTTTCAATTATGGCATATTTGAAAATGCAGTTACAAAAAAAGTAGTATCCTCAGCTTTTATTGAGAAATACTTCTATTGTCTGTGGTGGGGTCTGCAGCAGCTTAGGTATGATTTCATTCTTTCTATGCATCCTCTTCATTATCCATCTTCTATGGCTGTGACACCACTGTATTTCATTGTCATTCCTTTTTCTGTCTTTTTAATAGTATGTAGCAGTTCTTAGGCAGGAATGTGAAATGGATTTACAAGCATACACTGGAGTATGTACTACCAAGTTCTAGCTTTGACACCAATGTATTACACTTTCTTATGTGCTGAACATGAGGATCAAACATGATTACAAACATAACAAATAAGCACAAACAAAACGTTTTACAACATATTAATATGCTGGAGATTAAAACCCAAATCTGCTTGGTTAACTGGCTCTTCTATCATGTTGGGTGACTATTCAGCCTAAAAATTTGAAATAAGAATAATGCACTAATAATGAAAGAGAACAATTTTACTTGTGTAACTTGGAGCAGAAGTCTACTGAGAAAGCAAAAACTAAAGGAGAAAACAGCCCCAAAAATCCTTGCTGTAAGCTTCAAAATAACCATTCACCCAGGACAAAGCTGAAAATAACCTAAGCAACTTCAACCCCAAAACCCCTGCCTGCTGTGAGGTCCTTCATTCTCTTCTTTATGATGATCCAAAGCACTCCATGAGTGCTTCGTAACCTGCCTTTGACATGCAGGCACAATGAATAAAATGAGGGGTGAGGCTAAAGAGTGCTCTGATTTGAAATCCAAGTTTCCTTTTATAATTATCTAATGAGTTTCATATCATATGTGGAGTGGTCCCATTGCTGATGGAAACCAATTAAAATAGCCATCATAGCCAATGGTTGAAGATGTATGCAATAATCGGTTGTCAAAGCTGTTATGCATATGCTTTTCAAGATTTATATTTCAAATAAACAAGGACCTCGTATACACAAAAGAGTAAGAAACTGAAGTCAGAAGTAGACATATGGCACACTTTATTTGATGATATTATCATTTTGCTAGTACTTAAATGGCAAAGCAATTGTTCCGATATGCTGGCTAAATATATTCCCTTTCCTTTTGGCCTTCTGTGAAGTGGTGGATGTACTTTCCATTTGGAACTGGACCATGCATACGTAGTTTTGAGATTATTTTAAATTTAAAATGCTGGCAACCTCTATGGGACGGTATGGTAAAAAATGTAATGTAATATATATTTATCATTTTCTGATTTTCAATGTAGTGGATGGCGTCTGGTTATAGTATTTTGTTTACAAATGTTGATCCATGTCTTTTTTCCTTATTATCTCAGTTCGTATGGGCAGAATTTGTCAACAAGTACATTCATTGGGGAGACATCATTTGCCATACTCATTGCTGTCTTGGGTCTTGTTCTCTTTGCTCATTTGATAGGGAATATGCAGGTATTAGATAGCTTGGCATCGTTGACTTTTTCATTTCAAATTTACTTTTCTTGATGACTATATGATGATTACTAGCTGTACTACCTTGTCAAATTGTATTTTGGTGGTAGTTGAGATGAGACTGGGACCTTTCGTTTTTTCCTCTGTTCTTCATTTTTTCTTCTTTTTCCAAATAACACGATAGAACTAGTAAAAATCTACATGCAATCAGAGTCTTGTACACTTGATCATTGTCGGCAATTGATACAGCCAAATTCTTCCCTTGCGCTTTCTCTTTTCTATTTGTTCACCCATTACTTTTCAGTGTTTGGTTCATGTTTGAATTGAAATTTGTACAAAAAATGATTGATTGTTCCACTTTTGTGTAACATGCTTGTTATCTTCTTTCTCCTTTACAAGTGAGTGGCTTAAAACTGTTTACATGATGTAGACATATCTGCAATCTATGACTGTGAGACTTGAGGAATGGAGACTTAAGCGAAGAGACACTGAGGAATGGATGAGGCACCGCCAACTCCCTGAAGTTCTGAAACATCGTGTTCGACGTTTTGTTCAGTACAAGTGGCTTGCAACTCGAGGAGTTGACGAAGAAACCATTCTTCGTGGCTTACCAGCTGATCTCCGCCGTGATATTCAACGCCACCTGTGCTTGGACCTTGTTCGACGTGTATGTTTCTTATGATGTTTTATATTGTTACAACTTAAAAGGTGCACTCATTTGTTTATTAATTGTTCCACTCTATCCAAAATAAAGCCTTTTTCTTTTATAGGTCCCATTTTTCTCACAAATGGATGATCAGCTGCTTGATGCAATATGTGAGCGTTTAGTATCTTCCTTAAGCACTGAAGGCACCTATATTGTTCGTGAGGGCGACCCCGTTACAGAAATGTTGTTTATTATCAGAGGTAGATTGGAGAGCTCTACAACTAACGGAGGTCGGACTGGTTTCTTCAACTCAATTACACTGAGACCAGGTGACTTTTGTGGGGAGGAGCTACTTGCCTGGGCTTTGCTACCAAAATCCTCCCTTAACTTACCTTCTTCAACTAGAACTGTCAGAGCTCTGGTTGAAGTTGAAGCTTTTGCCCTACGAGCTGAAGATCTAAAGTTTGTGGCTAACCAATTCAGACGCCTTCATAGCAAGAAGCTGCAACATACTTTCCGATTCTATTCCCACCACTGGAGGACATGGGCAGCCTGCTTCATCCAGGCTGCTTGGCGCCGACACAAAAAGAGGATGATGGGAAATGCTCTTATGACAGCAGAATCCTTTGCTTCAGACAAGAGAGAAACGGATGAGACTGGGCAAGATGAACATTATCCTGGTAGTTCAAATCCTTCTCTGAAACTGAACCTAGGGGCTACGATACTAGCTTCAAGGTTTGCTGCAAATACTAGGAGAGGAGCAAAGAAGATCAAAGATGTTCATATGCCAAAATTACAAAAACCTGAAGAGCCTGACTTTTCCACCGAGTCTGATGATGAGTGATAACTAGTTACTAGCATTAGGCGAGGCGTTGCCCATAGCTGCAGCTTGCTCTCTAAATTTTATAATGGAGATCCTTCTAGATGGGTTCCGGAATGCCCCATTTCATGCAATAGTTGCCGAGCAATCTGAATCTTGTTTGGTCCCGTGATAGGAAAAGCTTTTCAAAGGGGATTGAAAGAAGGGTTGGTTAAGAGTGAAATATGTGAGGGGGGATGCATTTTCATGTCCTCGTGTTAACCGTATATTGTGTGCAATTTTACATTTTAGATGTTAGCTTCATACGAAGTGAGTTAACAACAGTGATGATCTAAACTATTGGTCTTAAAATCTACTCATTATGCATCAATTAATTTCTTATTGACGCCTTTTAATATTTATGCTCATTTGGGTTCTATACAACTTCAAATGTTTTTGTATTCAACAGTTTTATTATCCAATGCAGCAACTACGAAAACATTATCACTACTTTTTAATACCTAGGCACAAGACAGCTTCAGGGCTGACGAGCGTTGCTGCCTATAAAAATCATCTTGTGTAGCAAAAAGAAAAGTTGGTGAATTTTCCAATTACCTTCTCAGCATTCCAAAACCAAAAGAATAATTGTGGGGCAACATTATGTACAAGTTACTGCCTACGTGCATATAGAAGTGGTCATTACAGAAGGTTATAAACCCAAAACAGTATCATTATGCCATCTATCTGAGAATCTGTAGTACACAGAAATGTCGTCGTTACATGTTTATTTTGTCCTCCATCCATCTGCTATCCCTTTAACGGTCCATACCTGTCAATATCATAGAACTCAATGTTCTTATACTTTTGGGATATTATCTCTGCTTGAACTTTTCTAGCAGTGTCTGTTGCACAACCAACAAGAATGAGAACAGAAGTGCCTGCAAATCCTCTGAATGCAATCAAGTGTGTGGCTTGTTCAATCACAGCAGGACCGGCAGCAAGGATGGCTAGAAATACTAAACTGAGTACTGATATCCGACTAAGAACCTATAATTTTAACATAAAACATGTAAAACAAGTGAGATAATTCTGAAGTTCAAGTTTATACAAGAAATTAAAAGATTGTAGCCAGTAACCGTTCTAGTTGATCTTGTAAAGAATTCAAAGTGGAACAACGAAAATTTAATATAACAAAAAATAGAAATGCAATAATAGATATATCACCATAGCACAAAAGACACGATGTATAAAGCTGACTCAAACCAAAAGATAGATATTGCAATAATATATATTTTATTTCAAAGAAAGAATATTACTGTTTTAAGAAATGCAGCTGTGCTTTTCCCTGGTCGGACTAGTGGAATCAATGCACCTTGGCGCTTCAACTGTTCACTGACATCATCAGGGTCCAATTGTAGGAAAGTGTAGTACTAGCTCAAGAAGGCTAACAAGAGGACATTGGTAGGTAGATAGAAAGCACCTACAAAGATTTTATCCCCTTAGGTTTGGACAATAATTTATCTTAGAATTACAAAAGGGAAACTACTTATTTTAAATACCAATGAAGTGACAGTGAGCTCATTTATAACTTGAAACTTTGTAGTAAATTCTCCATTAAAACCTGAGGATTATTTTTTCCCCAAAAATATCCCTTAATGAGGAGACAAATAAGAGGCCGTGAAATCAAATCCCACTCAAATCAATTCAATCCATGCAGCACGACAAAGTCTAAAAGGGCGCTCAACGAGATTTAACTTAAATTACATGAAGCACCATATGGTACATTAGACAAGGTGAAATGAGCAAAATATTCTAGAGATGAACAGCTTTCTACAGCCAAAATCAAATTGTATTTTTTATTTGAAAGAGGAAACATTTTTTGGCATTCTGCCAGGCTGATATTATACTCTTTTTTCAACAACTTCACCAGCTAAAGTTACAATACTTACCTCCAGGATTCAAAGCCACTGCAGCCTTCCTTAGCACATCTATACCAGTGAATCGTGCTGAAGTACCAGGAAGAGCCAATGATGACGTTGAAAATATGATTGGCATCACTCCAGAACTACCTGTTTAATTAAAACAATTATAAAGAAATACAATGAATTCAGAGATGTAAAAGTCCAACAAAATAAAAGCAAAAACTTGGATACAAACCTTAAAGGGTAGATAAGCAGACCTTTGGAGCCCACCACTTCTACTGGTGTATCTTGAGGCATAGTTAAGCGGGATTTTTCTCTCTGCTTCCTGAAACCCTTTGCTGAGATAATGGTTAACATTTCATTGTTAGCACTAATCCAAGTATTATCAAACTAACAGACACCATTTACCTGAACATATACAATGCCAAGGACTAACAGGAAGAATAAAATAATAATGCCAACAAGCCCAACGTAGTTACCATCCTGAAATGCCTGGGAAACCGTCCTACCAACCGATGCCGGCAAGTAGGAGATAATGCTTGTGAATATTAAAAGAGACGTGCCATTTCCAAGTTTTAGATCAGATATCCTTTCCCCAATGTATGTTGTAAATACAGATCCAAGCATCAATAAAGTAACCGATGAGACAACCCACTCTGTACTGAAGTCATTGACGTAGGGACGAAGGTAAAGTACTTGACCAATTGCCTGCCATCACAAATGAACAAGTATGAAAGATTATAAGGCCTACTCAAACAGTGAAAAGCAATTTAGCAAAAGGTTGTCCTTTCCGTACACAAATTTGGTTCTCTATGACGCTGAAAGAAAACACATTTGGCGTGTGAATTAGAGTTTTTTTTTATCCTTCCTCCGATATCATGAGAAGGTCCTCTCTAAATAGTAATTCCATTTAGTTTTAGTGAACATCAGTCGACAACCCTCAATAATAATTCTTTTCAAGCACAAGCTATAAAAAAGGAAAAGGAAGGAATGTGTTTGTGCCAAGAATTCAAAGAACCTGAATTAACTAAATTAGAAACTACAAAATTTCCAATTAAATTACCAAACCTTTTACTAAACAGGATAAAAAGTTCTTTACCTGTACTATTGCAAACCCAACTGAAGCATATCGAATATACTGAAGCACTTTCTTTCTTCCTGCTTCGCCTTCCCTTTTCTGAAGATCTTGCAACTTGGGATAAATTTGGACAAGAAGCTGAAATACAATCTGTGCATTGATAAAGGGAACAATTCCAAGAGAGCATATTCCAAGTCTACCAATGGCACCTCCAGAAAATGAATCCAATGTGCTGAATATACTGTTCTGATCCAAATTTCCTACAAAAGCTTCTTGATTAACCCTGCCACGAGGTATATATATTCCAAATTGGGATAGGCCAAAAACACCAAAAGCTTGAGAAATTTTCCAGGTAATGGACCTCTAAAGAAGTCTCCAAAATCAATGGAACTGTCCTCAATTGCAGCTACCAAAGTTATAAGCATCCTCATCAAATGATAAGGACTCTTACTTTAATTGCCAAATGCTACTAGACAACTTTAAGGAAAAATTATTCGAGAGCCAAGTGAGAGAACCTGTCACTCCCCGAGCTGAAGACGACTTTTCCCTCTTTGTACCTGAGGTACTGTCAAATGCTATTAATAATAAGCTTAGAAAAACTTTCCCAACTGCTATTTAGACCAGAAAATACATCTGGATTGATACCCAAGGGATCAAGAACTGAGTCCTCACAGCTGAGAATGAATTCCAATCAGCAAGTGGAATAAATATTACCACAACTGCAAAGTAACCAGATTCCTTGTAATTGTTGAGAAGTGATGTAGAATGTTCTTAACATATACTGCAGTTTAAATATGGATACCGTATAGAAGATTTCAAAACCAAGGCAAAAGCTAATGCACCAGAGGTTTGGCACAATTGTTGTGAAGATTCCCTAGGTGTCTCAATTTCAAATGAACATTGCCAAACAAGATCTCACATGACACTCAGTAACCCGTGAGAGAAATCAGCAATCATGTTGGTAAACCTGTAAAATAATATGGAACGTGCCTGACTCATGGAGCAAGTAGAAAAACACCCTGATAGCCTCCAATGCATAACATAAAGAATTAGTTTGCATTCAATGGAACAATTGCATGATCACCATATAATCTCAGCCTCTCCCCATCTTCACTCAGTCTCTCTCCACCACAATTCAGAACTTCTAACTTAACAAACCTCAAAATCGCGTATAATCAGACTAGCCTTATGTATCCTTAAAGTTCATTTTGACTAGATTTGCCAGTCTTAATAATCAAGTTCAAATTCAATCCCTCATCACTCCTCACCCTTCAATTTTAGGCACTTATTTCAATTTCTCTAGTTCTTTTCCTTGTACATTAAAGGAAATATGACAATTTTACATAGAAAAAACACTACATACAATCATCATTACTCTTATAAATTCATTTGCAAGATGTCATTTCAATAACAATATAGACCAAGGTTAAGACAAAAAAGAAAGATCAATGGCCATAATCAACAAAAAGAACTCGGAAGGGTATTTCATAAATGTAACACCTGTTCGAAAGGAGGCCAAAATTCCATGATGTGGAGGTACCGGTAGCAATGGCGTTGGAGGGTTTTCTTTTAACAGAAAAACTGGCTCTGCATATTGAATTTCTGAGTCTCCGACGGGACTTCTCGGGACTAGAAAGATTGAAGCAACAAGAAGAAACTTGTCTGACAGATATCAACATTCCTCCTTTGAAGTCTTATCTGTTCAATAGGTTGAAGAGCTTCTGTTGCTCGGTTTGTTTTCGAAGCTAAGGAACCGGGCGTTAACAAATCTAGTTGAGATTCACTTTCAACATGATGTTGTATAATATAAATATATTATAAATATTAAGGGTGAAATTCCTATTTACCAAAAAAGAAGAAAAGACAAAATATTTATCGAGTTTGTATATATATGTTTATGAGTTTAAGTCATTTATTAATAAATATTGGAAAATTTGACTTAGTTTGTTAAGTTTTCATAAATTATGTTTATTATTAAAATTATATGTTATTTTTAGGCAGACCCATAATAAAATTCAGCAAAATAAGCCAAAAAAGAAAAGCAGTGGAAAATAAAATTATAAATTAATTAATTTCCCCAAAGTTGGTGATAAAAAGCCTGGCTCCCTGATTGGAAGGTTTTAATAGCGGCCCAAATGATTTAGTTATTCTAACTTCATTCCTATATAGTTTAAATAACCCCCGTCTCCCTGCAGATCATATTTGGATAAATAAAGATGCTGCTATTTTTGGACGATGCCCAAATGATTATTGGGCCAAGACCAAATGTTGATAACCATTTTTAAGATCGCTTTTTCATCTCTTGCATTAATGGCACTAGGCCCAAATCCAATTCTACCCTTCTTACAAGATTTTATTCTTCTCAATTGTAAAAGGCATATTTCTTTCCTTTCCAATCTCATACTAAATTAAATTAATGAATTGGTTGGGGAAAGAGTGAATAATTCATTGATCTATTCATTTTATTAATCTATTCATGTTATTTTCGAAACACACTTACTGGTTCAGGCATTCAGGTATGCTTTGTGACCTCTGTCTTTAGCCTTTTTGGTATTTTAATATTAATATATTTAGTGTTATCCTCTCACCTTTTCATGACATTAAAATATTTGATTTAATGGAAACATTCATCCCACATTGGTTAATGAAGCATTCTTGGAGTAAATATAAATGATCCAAAAAGGATGCTTTGATTCTTATTTGATAATTAAAATCAATATTTAATATCACTGTTAAATTTTGTAGGTTGACTAGTTGTTGTTAAGATTTTTTTGGATATTTAAAATTTATAATAACTTTTTATACTAAATACTAATAATTAATTATGAATTTAATATATTAAAAAATATAACTAATCAAATAAAAAAAATCTTAACAAATATCCTAAAAATCCTGTTAACAATATACAGTAATATTCATCTCTTTGCCTTAATTTTGAAGCTAGTAGGTAATCTACCTTAATTTGACTTGAAAGCAAAACTTTCAGCTTGATTTTAAATGAATTTATTTTTAAGATAATCTAAATGAATATTTGATTGGACGATTTTATTTTAATTATTTTTATTTGATTTGATAAGTAATCTTTAAATCAATGTCTTTGACGCTTAAGGCTTGATCATTTTGTGTGAAAATTAGATAAATTTCACTACTTCCAAAAGGAATGAAGCATGGAACAAGAAGTAATTCAAATTAGGATAAAAAAAGAAAAATTATGGAAGCCCATGTTATAACGATCCCCTCCACCACTTAATCATTGATGATTGTGAATTAAAAAAATAATAAAATTAAATAATTGAAATGTGGGTAGAGGAAACAGGTAAGCGTGGTGTTGTAAAAGCCTACGTATCTACAAAAAGATGAACTTGAAAAAAAATTATGTTGTGATTTGTCATCTACTTGTTCCAATTTATTCTTTTCTCTTACTACAAAATTCTTCATTCCATTTTTATTATAATTTAATTCAAAATATCTTTTTACCTTTTAATTATTTAATTACTTCATCCCCCAATAAATGACATTGAATAATGTATACAAGTCGGTTAATATAATAATGATAACAATTAATTAATATTTAATAATCTAATTAACAAGTCTCCTAGGTTTATGCTTATCTAATATTAGGCTTGAGATTTCACCATCTACTTTTTGAAGTTAGGAGAAAAAGTTGATGTCGTTGAGTATTCCTTCAAAGACAATCTTTTTCTTTTTAAGGGTTTTAGGTAAAACAAACGAGACCCCACTATTTATTTTATTTATATTAATTAAATTTTTTTTTTTTTTTTTTGATTTACTATATGGTTGGATAGATAGTTAGGGTTGGTGGGGGATTATTATTGTTTTTGTTTGTTCCTTTTGGATTGAATAAAAGAGTAAAAAAAATATTTTAACTATTCAATAAACAAACGTTATGTTTTCTATTTAAAAAAAATTTAAAATATCTAATATTACTAGTATTTTTATGATAATTAATTTATTTATTTGTTTATTCAAATAAAATTACACTTATCAAATACTCTATCATAAAAATTCAAAAACATATTGAAATGTATCCTCTTTTATAAAACACTATACATATGACACAATCGGATATTGTCAAATTCATATAACACAACGGTATATATAAATATAAATATTAATTAATTTAACAAAATCATATAAATTGAGCAATTTCGCTCACTAAATTATTCGATACAAATCGCTATCACTTTTAATACAAAGAAAGGAAAGGAAGAATAAATTAAATTAATGGTTTTACTCTTTAAAAAAAAGAAAGGTAGATAAATGTTTAGCTACTTTTTTGTCTCTTATTTTCGAAAAGGGCATTTATGCAAAGAATGAGAAAATTCCAAATATAACCCTAAATTCAAACAATAGGCAGCACCGGCCTTCAACAAAGTGGATTTAATTTTTAATTTTTTCCCAAAAATATAAAATAAAATAAGTTGTTGAGTGGTCGAATCAATGCCCGGTTCCTATGGACCATTGGCTCAGCCGTCTGACTTCATTTGGGCTGCTGCTGGCTGGTCTAAGTCTTATCCTTTAATTGCTTTTTCCACTTTGAACGAATTTCCGTTTCTTATTTTGACTTTTTTAATTAATTTATTTTATTTTTAAACGCGTTTTAATAATTTAGAACTTTTTTTCTTTTTAGTTAATTATTATGATGGAAGACTTTTATTTTATTTTATTTTTTAAAAAGATTAGTTTAGGTCAAATTGAAGACTAGGATTTATGTGGAATCTACTTGATTCCATTCCAATTTAGAATTCATTAAATAACTAAAAAATTAATGAGGGAGGGATTATTATAATTTAGTTTATTTTAATTAAATAATATGCAAAAATCATAAAAGGGATTTTTTATTTAAATTTATTTCATACTTCTATAATGGAGATGTTGATTGATCATTTTTAAAAACTACTTAATTTAGTCAAAAAAATAAAAAATAAAAACATTTCATTGAAAATTTTTCTTACGATTTTGAAGATTACGATAAAGAATATATTAAAATTAGTCAATGATTTCCTTCAAGATTTCATAAAATTTATTAAGATGATTTTTGAGTTGATTTTCTAAAGTAATGAATAAAATATTTGTTTAATATTAGATCAAATCTTATATATGATGAATGAAATCCTCCCACTAGAATTGATTTAATTGAATTAAATTTTTTCTTTTATAAAAAAAATACAGCAAATGTTAAGTTTTATATTTAATTAATTAAGGTGGATGTATTCATACAAAAACATACTTTTTTTTCTTAAAATTTGTCTCTAATAAAATATATTTAATTAAGTCCATTTCTTATGATTAGGTCTTATATGGAATCAACAAGAGGAATTAATTAAGGAATTCAATAGGAAGGCTTCCATATAGAGAGAAAACCAAAATTTTATTTGTTTGATAGAACTATAAAATTACATTTACATAATTAATTATTTTAATTATAAAACTAATTTTTGTTTTCCTTCCATAAATTTACTCAATCTCATAAAAATATAAATCATAATAAATAATATAAACCTATTCCCGAACCCACGACAATATTGTCAAATCATTCATATTTTTTTCACATGTAAGTAATTATTTTTCTTATTTTTTAATTTAAGTAACATTTTTCAAGGTTTTAAAAAATTCAAAATATAAAATTTTTTGAAAAATATTATTTTATTATAATATAAAATGACTCCAATTAAGCATGAAAATAAATAATTAGCATGCTTAAAAAGTTGACACGTTTTTTCTTCCTTATCTTTTGTTTCGTGCGTTGTGAAAAGAGAAATATAGGTCAAGTGAGAATCAAATCTAGTAGTAGTAGGAGCAACCTTTTTTGGTTTTTATAAACTTTTCATGACAATGAAGTAAACAATTTCAAAAGTTGTGTGAAAAAATCGAAATGATCAAAAGCAATGCAATAAAGTTTATATTAAAATCTAAGTCAAATATATTCAAAATGCATGCTTTACTTTATAGACAAAATCATTAATGCTAACAAGAAATATACATAAATTTCTTGAAGGAAGAAAGAAAATTATGGCCCAAATAATATTAATTTATTTTTTAAGAGATCTTAATTGTTAAGATTTGAATTTATGATTTCAATTAAAAATTATTTGATTTTTGTTGAGAGAAAAATATTTTTTAAGAGTGCTTTATATGAACAATATGATATAAAAATAATATTTATTTATTGATGCAAAAAGATGAAAGTGGAACTTTAATTTAAGAACTTGTTTTCATTTTGTTAAATAATATGGTTTTTTGTATATTTTAATTGGTCAAATTCTATTATCAAAATAAGTTATCTAATGTCTATTCAAATTATATTATGAAATTATTATTTTTTAAAATATTTAAATTACAGTCTATCATATTTAAAAGAGAGTCACAGTTATTAAAATTAACAAAGCTTAATTGTGTTAAAATTTTATTTAAGATCATGTTGTGCGAATAATAATGATTAAAACAATAATATATAACGATAAAAGATTAAAAAAATAAATCAAACTAATCTTGGGAATAAATTTCGAAAAAAATTTTTATAATGTACAGAAGAAAAAAATTTTATTATAAAAGTAATAAGAAGATACAAATATCTATACCCTAGAGTATTAGACTTGAACATCAAATACGAGTCACTCCCTTAACAGATCATATAGTAATAAAACATGCACTCATTTAATCTCCGGACACAAATAAATAATAATAATAATAACAATAATAATTTACTGCGTGATATGGGCAGAAATATGGACCACATCGAAAGGGATCCTTCTTTTATTAGCTTAGAAACAAAAAAGCACAAAAAAAAATAATTAAGAAATAAAAGTTGATTAATCTAATAATCTTAGTAGATTAAATTAATGGGTTTTTAGGGGATCATGAAGAAAGAGAAGAAGAAGAAGAGTAGTTGGATTTTTGTTTTCATTCCATGAAGGTTGATATGACACAAGCAAAGAGACATAAAAGCATGAAGTTGTAAAGTTTCTGGGTTTCCACAAGAAAACAACACTCTGCCTTTTATTATTATTATTTTTTCCTTTATACTTTTTCTCAATCAAGACAAAACAAATGGAGCTTTCTTTGTAATTAAGTGTATTCTTATAGTTGGACCAAATTTTTTTTTTTTATTTTTTTTTATTTTTATCTTTTGAGATAATGGGTTATCTTACATCTCTCTTTCTTCTATGTTTGAATATCCCATATTGGCCCTTTTCTATTCTTTATTTTTCTTTTTTAGTAGTAAAAAGATTTTAAAATAGCATTTTTTAAATTGTGATTAATCATATGATTAGAGTGAATTTTTATTGATATTATTCTCTCATTATAGAGAACAAAGAGTACTTGCTAAATAGAAGAGTATATTTGTGTTTATTTTATTCTCTATTATTGTGATTGCAACATAATGGTATAATACATTTTTAGAAGATAAGCATCACATAAAGATTTGGCTAGATTTTGCTTTCCTAAACACATTTTCTATATAATCTTAAATAACTCTCTAATATGTAGATATTGTTGTGTATATAAATTTTTTTGTATAAAATTATATATCAATGTTATATCACTAACATATGTTTTACTAAAATATTTAAAAAAAAAATTAATATTTAATAATATAAAATTGTCAAATCAATTTATATCCTACAACCCATCACTTATCCTAATAAAACGAAAAGAAATTGGAAGGACATGAGAAGCAAAATTGTAGAAGGGAAGTGTTTATTGATCAAAGATATGAGGGTGATATTAAATGAAAACACCTGCAAGGTTTGGGAATTCATTAAAAGCCAAGGACTCTGTTAAATTCAAGATGTCATGAAGCATCAACGACTTTAGTCTATCTTGATTTTTCTCAATATAAATTCAATTTTTTTTGTCCACATTTAAAATTGGAACACCCCCTTTTTTGGCTAGCTATGCATTTAATTTTGGTGGAATATGTTGAACAAATTTTGGGAAATTTTCTGGATGGTTTTGGGAGAATAAAAAGACATGGATTATGTAATCTACATATCTCTTAAGAAACATCAATGGTCATCATGTCAAAAATTACGATTTCTTTTCAAATTACAAGGGAACATAATGTAGATGAAATTGCTATAACGTGTATGCTCATTTGTGTGAAAGCTTAAAATAAATAAATAAATAAATAAATAAAGTTTGATTGAAAAATTATTATCTATCTATAATATGAGTTGAAGGTTGTTAATTTACTTGTTTTTATTTAAAATTATGGTATCTAATTGTATTTTAAAATTTAATTTTTTTTTTTTTTATTAAAATTTAGGATGGTGTTATTCATTCTAATATTTTATATTCAAAATACATCCCAAATAAATAAAAATATTTATAAGATTATAAAAATTTATTATTTAATTAATACACAAACAGTATTACTCTAAAATTTAATATTAAATATTTATATATTATAACAAGTATCGCTTTCAAAATATAACACGCCTCAATACCAAAACCTTATTGGATTTAGAGTTTTTGTAAGTTATTTGAATTAAGAAAAAAAGAAAGAATTTTATTTACATTTAAAATAATTCACGAATAAAGTTATAAATAAAAATATATAAAGTTATTATTTTTAAAAGAGAGAAATTTTTAATCAATTTATTCTTTCATTTTTTTTAATTTTAAATAAAAAAATATTATAAAAATGAAAATTACATGTTCAATTCTGCGATTGATGACGGATCATGGATAAAAAAGATATCTCTGATCATATGCTATTGAAATCTTCCCACGAATCTTCAAGATCAAAACGGCAACCATCACATACGGACACGTTAATCTTTTCACTTTAAATTGTAATTTTTATTAATTTCAATAAAATAAAATTTGAAAGATTTATTAAATTATAATATTTTGATGTCACTGTCGTCATAATTACAAACTCACCCTTTGCTTATAATAATAATAATAATAATAATTTTCACACATTTTGGGCAACTCTCCACAACCATCCATGTAAATTTATTTATACTTCAAGTTCAAGGTTTTGTTTTTTTGCGTCAATTTCCTTCATTTATATTTTTAATAATTTTGACTGAATTATATATAAATTTCATGATTTATAAAATTAATATTTGTAAAAATGTATTTAATAAAATCTATTATTTTTAATTAACTATTAAAATCTACTGCTTCCGTTTCACATTAAGTTCATCATATTTGCCTTACAAAATTGATTGAGTGTGACAAAATTTATGATATTAAACATTTGAAGTAAATTTTACCATTATATTATTATTTACTTTATCTAATTATTTTAATTAATTTAGGAAATTTGAAATAATTAGCGAGAATGAAGGAACAGACTAGGAAATTTCATAATGGAAAAAAGAGGAAATGCCTCATTCTTTATTGAACATGATCTATGTAATTAATAAATATCTATGATAAAAAATAATATAATTTTTATAATATAAAAGAAATTAAATAATATTAATAATAAAAAAGGGAGTGAGTCATTGGCTGCTGGTAGCTGCTTCCCAAAGTTAAAACCGCTAATCTATCAACGTCTCCCTCTTTTCTAACAATTTTTTACTGTTTACCCTCCCAATTGTTTTATCACTCCCCGCCAAAAAAAACAGTTGAGTATATTTACATCTCTATCCAACAAATAGTACTCAGGAAAGCTTCACAACCCATCAACCACCACCCTAATGCTACTTGGGAGCAAGTCTCCAGGGTTCCGGCTAACGGAATCATCATCAAGTTCCAGATGAACTATTGTTGATTCTTCTGTTGTTGCACCGGCATTGGTGGGTAGCCTTAGTTTGAGTTGGTACAAGCTAGGAACCAAGACTTTCTCCGTCCATTCTTCTAACCCTGTTCTTCCTAGCCATACACCACTTACAACTTTTTCAAGAGCTTCCTCGAGGATTTCGATGGGATAGCTAGAACCGATGATTGTGGAGAACTTTTTGGTGATGGAAGATGTTATGTTGCTTCTAATGAAGCTGAAATCCACAGGTTTGAAGACAATGGCACCGTCTACTGAGTTGAGCAGTTCTTGAGATGGAGGCGAAGTTGAAGGAGTCATTAATAGTCTTTTGTTGAAGCCATGCTCCTCTTCATGATCGACTGTGAGATCGCTTGAATTTCGTGAACCGTCTTTATCATCCCCAATATCAGCAGCCTTGTTCAAATCAAATGATAGAGCCAAGCCAGTTTCCCTCCTTGGTTTTATGGGTCTTTCTTCATCTTGAAACCAACTTGCTCGGCGTTTAGCTGTTTTCCCACGAAGGGATAGCCTTAATTGCCAACTACCACTTGCTAGACTAGTTAGCTTCTTTTTGTCAACTGTAATGCCATGAGACAAGAATTTGACACTATCGGGCAACCAATTTGCAGTGAGGATGAACATAACATTGCCTAGGCTGAACTCACGGCCATAAGAATCAGTCAGCCGGCCTCTCTCCATTGCCCGCTTTATATTTCCCTGGACTACTGTATCTGCTTCATCAATGTCTTCAAGCAAGATTACTGAAAAAGGGTTTCTCCTTACTGCATCTACAATTTTATCCAGTGCTGTTTTACCGCGGAAGCGAACCTCAGGCTCCCCATCATCATGTCTTGAACCTAGAGGGATCGTTATTGGATTTGCCACAGATACCAGTTCTGATAGAGCTGATGCCATTTTCTTCTTACCAACTTCATCAGGACCCGTAAATAATAGCCATGTGTCACCCTTTAATGCTGTACCTCGGCATTTTCCATTGCCTAATTTACACTGTGTAACAGTTGTTGCCACTGCATATGCAGCTTCCTGCTGCCACCATACTTTCTCCATTAAACCTTTGAGAAGCCTCTTGAATGAATCAGCACCATCCAATGTCTTAAAAAATTTGTCACTCTGCAATTCAGACAATTTGATTGGTGGTTCAGAAGAGATACACCCCAAGAAATCTTTGAAACGCTCTTTATGGGTTGTCTCGGGTGTGCTCTCGACAATCTTTGGTCGTCCAAGAACCAGGTCCGTCCTCACCGGGCTACTGGGAGGAGAAACTGTACGCTCAGATGGCAGGCTGGGAACCAGATTCGAGTTCAATTGTAGTGTGTCTGCAAGATTTCTATTTAGTTGCAACTTTGATTGAAATGGTTGGCGAGCAAGCAGGTTTGGATTGATTAAGCCTGTCATTGAGAGAGGCGATGGAACAATTCTCTCAGTGCCAAGACCGGGCTTATGAAAACTAGGATGTAAATTCAAGCACGCATCATTCCATTTCTTCTGTAAATCTTGGCTCTTTTGCTTCAATATTAAATCTTGATCTTTAGTCTGTAATAAGGAACCACAAACACAAACAACAATGACTTCCATGCAGTCCTTTGTAATTCAAGTCTTTCATCACAAAGATCAAAAGATAACATAAAAGTATGACTAGTAATTTGTCTCAAACTTACTTGTCTCTGATTCACTGTTTTATCATCATCATCATTGGTTTTAGCATTACGTAACCACTGAGGCAGGGTTGGCTTAGCTACTTCTGATTTAACTTCAGATGAGAATCTTTCAAACTCCTTGGCTAGTTTTGCAAGCTCCCGTTCATAATTCTGCAAACATTGTGGGCAACTGTTCATTCTATTACCAGGATCCAAGTTCTCGGATATAGGCCTTGATGCAGCAGTTGCTGTAGTTTGAAAGCTCTTCAGTGGGGCCAAAGATTCAACAGAGCTGCTCAGAATTCCATTGCTCCCAAGCCTTGAAAAAAAGAAGAAGAGTGAATATGCAAAACTCAAATACAGAAATCGCTGAATGCAACTAGCAAAATTTCGGATTTAAATTGCATAATTAAGGTATATTGTCCGGAAAAGAATTCCCAAACATGATGAAGCATGCGCGTCCAAGATACTGCCAGCTTGAATCATGAACTATACCTTATAACCAATTCAAAAAAAAAAAAAAAAAAAAAAAAAAAAGAAAGAAAGAAAGAAAGAAGAGAAGTTGATGGGATTTCTGTTCCTTGTGGAAGGTACAACCTCAAATTAAGTAAATTTCTCATCTGAATACAAATAGATCAGAGATTTGAGTTTCCAGGAATAAAAATCTAAAACACCAGTAATCACGGATTTTGTAAACAGCATTCTTGATGATGAACACTTGAATATGTAATAAAAAACTTGCTATCTAAATTCCTTATGCTAAAGCAAATCGTCTAAAGAAAACAATTTCAAGGTAACAGCAAAAACCGAAGCATTGCTGAACTGGTTTAAAGAAACAAAGAACAGCATAGATACCTGGGAAACATCCCTGAAACAGGAGCTTTAGAAGCTATAGGTACAGCCTGCAGATCCCAATCATTTTCCATTGAAGGATAATAAACTTGACACCTCAAGTAAGTCTCACAAGTAGCCGTACCGATCAACCACAGCCTCCCAGCACCACCAAACCTCTCCACCATCTTCCCCATCTCCGCCACCACCTCAGCCATCGCCTGTTGTTGTTGCTGAATGGCCCCCGAATTCGGCACCCCGAGACTAACCTGTTGCTCAACAAGCCATTTCAAGTCACCCAAATCAAGAATCACCCCTTCTTGTGGAATCTTGCTCTCAATCAATGCATTCAAATCTTTCAACTTTGATACAATTCCAGCTTTATCAGAAGTAAACTCTTTATCCAAACGAATAATTTCAACATTTTTTAACACCTCGTCTAATGTTTTACTCTCAATCTTTGTTAATAATTCTTTCACCACCGTCTCCAGCTCTGACTCACCGACCAGAACAGGATTCTTTTTTTTCCTCCTTACCAATATATCCATCACTTTCTTAACTTCTACGCTTCTGGATTGCCCAGATTGAGCTCCGCCACTCTGTTGCAACCTCGGATTCATATACAAATTTCGTGTTGAAGAACGAAATCCCAAACCAATCGGACTTGAATTCGAAACAGAACAAGCTGTATTCAAAGACTGTTCAATTGTGGCCTTCACCGCAGGACTGGAAAAGCTAGCTTCACGCATGACTCTACTAACACCAGGGTCATCAAGAATTGAAATTATAAACTGTTCGAGTTCAACTTTCACGGCCAACAAAGGCTGCTGCTGTTGCTCCGCAGAACCCCGCCGTTGATGAGCCTGAGCACGCTTGAGCGCCGCCATTAAAGCGTTTGAAATTGGCGGGTCCATCCCCGGACTCATGTTCTGAGAGGCGGGGAGACGGTCCAAGGCAACGCTGAAGCAAAGCTCCAAAGCTCTGCACTGAAGCGGGTGAGATGAATTGGGATGAGACTTAATACAAGCTTGTCGAAGAAACCCAGATGGGGATGCTAATAACGTCGCCGCCACATGAAGCGGCGTCGTTTGACCATGATTACGTCTGCCGGCTTCAGCTACAGAATGGTTCAAAACGTTCGCCGCCTCCGGCGTCAAGGTCTGCTGAATCGCACTAAACCCAGCTCTCATTTGTTTAACTTTCTACAAATAAAAATCTGAAATTGCAATGAAAATGAATCGAAATCTTCGTTATTTCGTTACTGTAAGCAGCAAACGGTATCCAAATGGATAAATTCTTATTCAAAGGCGAGAAAAAATAGGAATAAAAAGAATCAACAAAAGACTTTAAAAAGATATATTAACATTAGCATCATCGGTATCAGCTGTTTGTAAGATTCTGTTTCTATTAGAAGATCAGATTCCTTGTAAAGGAGAAGAACATCTCCAAACTCCAAACCCAGTTTCTGTCTATATATTTTCTATGCTATCTCCATCTATATTGATTCAATATCCAAACACGAATATATCTGAAAAATAAAAAAATAAAAATAAAATATGGTAATAAAAAAATTAAACAAAAGGAAATCTTTTAACAAATATTACAGTAGTAATTAGTTAGGGGGGCAGATGGATATGAAAAATGTTTGTTTATTTATTTAATTATAAATGAATAATAGAAAGAGAGAGAAAGAGAATTTATTGAAAATGGAGGGGATGAAGGTCCTGGTATTATACTAAAGAGTCACAAGGAATTCTGAAAAATGCTTTCAGGACCGGACAGAAAAATCTGTTTCTAATCTTGAATATAAATAAATATTTGTTAAATTAATAAAAAATAAAATTTTAACTGCTCTTAGTCTCTCTACATTACAAGAGACTAAGAGCAGTTAAACCTTTTTTAGAGAGAGAAAGATGTGATAGGGAGAGAGAATAAAAAAAGGAGAAGATTCATTTGTTAGTTTGTTTGTAAAGTTGAATGGAAGATGTCATTTTCATTTTCATTTTTCTTTTTTTTTTTTTTTTTTTTTTTTTTTTTTTTTTTTTTTTTTTTTTTAATTTCTCCCTCTAAAGCAAGAGATGGTCTTAAGACCATGTATTGACTACCTTTTTATCTATCAATTGTTTTTTATTAGTTTTTTTTTATTATAATTCATGCACTAGACAATATCTTTGCCACACGCTCCTTAATAGCGCGTGGTTACTTTTTTTATTCTAAATAAAGGGTCATAAATATGATAAGGATGTGAAATATAGATTCTTTTGATTTTTGGTATTATTTTATGATTTATATTAAGATAGAAATTAGTAAAAAATTAATTTTAAATATATTTATTCAAATGATTTACCTTTCTCTTAAAGCCCTTGTATAACTCTATTCTTGTTTAATAATCTCTTGGTCACAAATAATAGGTTTTCAAAATTATTTATTAAATATTAAGTGTATGCTAATTAGCATTGCATACGTACAATTAAAAAAATTTAAATAGTTATTTTATGTGATTAAATATTTATTTATTAAATTTTATTAATATTAGGAGTAAATTGCAAATTGAATTAAATATTTTAATAATTTTTTCTAAAATTTCTTAAAAATATATTATAATATTTTATAATTTTATTTTTTAAAGTACTTGTAAGTCAATAATATTAATATCATGTTTAAATAGTATCATCCAATTTATGACTACAGAAATACAACATCAATAGTCAACGCGCTTTGAAAATTAGACTTGGAATTTGAAATAAGAAGTTAATATGAAAAAAAGAAAAGAAAAGAAAATTAGAAAAGTCTCTCCCTCTAAAGCTTCTTTGGTTTTTCAACTTATTTTTTGCTTTTCACACGCAATCCCTGCAAAAGGCATCGCATGACTTTCATACCTTAATATAAATCAGTACTCAAAAAAATAAAATAAAATAAATAATTTTCTCTCTCTAACTTTTTTCCCATTAATGACTTTTTACAAATACAAACAAAAACTTTATTATTATATCATACACACCCCCACCCTTGTTAATTTCCTCTTAACTAAACCATATTACCTAATCTTCCTTTTAGTTACCATTTTAATAATAGATCATTCATTAAAAAATTAAATAATTTAGAGGAGAATTTTTATTTTATTTAAATTATAGATATAAAAATTTGAAATTATTATAATTTAATAAAAATCTTATACAATCTTTTTGTAAGAATGTTTGTATTAGAAAATGAAATATAAGATTTTTATTAAGGTCATTAAAAATTAATTGGTGTTTAATAAAGGAAGACAACAACATTAAACTAATATTGCATTTTGTATGATCTCGTGATTTAAATATTATTTGTCACGATCAAACTTCAACATTTTAATTAAAATATAATTAATGTTAAATGACAGAATTCAAAAAGTAAATAAGTAAACAAAAAATATCATACCAACAAATATATTAAAAAGAAAATGAATATATATATTTTTTTGTTTAAGTGATAATTGTAAATATTTATAACTTAATTCATAAAATCCTAATAAATGAAACCTTGGGCATTAAAAACAAAGAAAATTAAATGAGAAAATTTTATGATAAAAAGTGAACCCAACAAACTTCATTGAATCTTTTGATAGAATGATGGTAATTTCGAGAAGCTTTAATTTTAGTGCCAATCAAAATTTAATTTCATCAAAAAACTATTATGATTTATTATGCTTTTATTTTTTCTCAATGATGAAATTTATTTTACTATTGTCTATTTTGAGCTCCTCCTTTAGAGAATGTTTGTCTATAACATATTAAAAATGTACCCTTTTTATGTAATTAATAATTATAAATCCCATTATTTAAAAATTTATATATTATATATTTTTAACATTTACTTAATAAATAAAATTATAAAAAGTTCATGGATCATTAAATGCTTTGATAATGGAACAATCCTACCCTTCACATGCTCAACCGCCCTATAAATCTAACTTTTAATATGTTGCAGCTCAAATCGGTAGTTCAATTTTAATAAAAAAAAAAAATACTTGTTAAAGTTTTATATTTAATAAGTTATAACTTTAATATATTAAAATTTAGAAAAAAATATTTATTAATTATTAAATTAAATATAAAAAATTATTAAAAATAATAAATAAAAAAATATTAATAAATATTTTAAAAACACTTTTATATAATAAAAATGCGATAAATAAAATTAATTCTACAAATTAATCTTAAGAAATATTTGAAATTCATTAAGAAAAGAGTTATATCCATAATTTTCAGAGAAAATAATATTAAAAAATTAAAATTTTACTATTTTAAGATTTTATTTATAATAAAAAATAAAATAAAATTATAATAATTCAAAAAATAAAATAAATATAAAAAATTTTAATCCTTATCCTTGTCATTCTTCCTTGTCAAAAATTCGATCTTGAGTTCAAATGATAATCTAAATAATAAGTATAAATATCCGCAATATTGAAAGTTGACAAGATACTCATTAAGTCTAATAAATTCAATATATAGGGATTGTTGTCGATTTTCTTAGTAATCTTAAAAGGATAGTGCTTTTTTTGCTGTAATTTACTGTATTGTCCCATCGGACACCGCTTTTTTATGCAAAATTACCTAGACATTGTCGCCTTTGTTAAAAGTCTGCTTCCTCCTATACTTGTTTGCTTACATCTTATATCAGACATTTAATGCTTCAACTTATAGTCGGACCTCTTCTTGCATAGTTGTTACTTGTGTTGCCAAATTTCAAGTCGCGATACTTTTCATGGAAGACTTTCAAAGTACCTACAAATTAAGAACATGGTTAAGTGCCTTTCTATACACCACATTAAATGGTGAATTTCGAGTAGATGTATGAATAGCACTATTATATGCAAACTTCGCCTAGGCTAAGGCCATATCATATTGTTTTAGTCTATCCCTAGAAATACTTTGAAGTATTTTGCCCAAAGTCTTGTTCACCATTTTTGTTATCCATTAGTTTATGGATGGGCTATGCTACTATATTACAGAGTTGACCTAAAGTGAAACCAAAATCTCTTCTAGAATGAATTAAGGAATTTTGTGTCTCTATCAAAAGTGATAGTCTTTGGCACTTTATGAAGCTATACAATCTTAGCAAAGAATAGTCAACCCATATAAGATGCATTCAAAGTGTTCTTGCAAGGTATAAAGTGTGCCATTTTAGAAAATTTGTTAACTACAATAAAGATAAAGTTAGCACCACATTAGGTACATAACAACCCAAAGATAAAATCCATTAACAAGTCCTCGCAAATGTACTTAGGCACTGGTAATGGTGCATTTAATCTAGTATTTTGTATTGTTTCTTTTATCGTTTGGTACACATAACACCTTTGCACTAATCATCCTACATCCCATTTCACCTTATGCTACTAATATTGCTCAACCACAGCCAATATAGCCTTGTCATGCCTAAAAAGTCTAGCTAATCCTCCTTTATATAAGTCATGAATTAGCTTTTCTAGCAATAAAGATCTTAGAATACATAACTAATTTCTTTTCATCAAAAATCTCTTACATATGTGGTAGTCATCAATGCCTATCCCATTTTATAATTTCTCCCAAATACCTTTGAATTCCCTATCAATAAGATACAATTCTCTTATACAATCAAATCCCATAACCTCAGCCCCTAAAGTAGTAATTACTACTACTCTTCTATTCAATGCATCAACCATTTTAGCCTAATTAAAGCCTTCATTTTTTATAAACTCAGCTATAGGAGCCATTATGGTACTAAAATCCATAATAAATCTTTTATATAATGTCCTTATACCATAAAAACTCCTAACTATTCCTATAGTCTTTGGCAATGGCTATTTTCTAACCGTTTTTAGTTTACTTTCATCCACATATATACTATGAGCACTAATTACAAATTCCAAAAATAATAATTTATTAATAAAAAATACATACTTTTTAAGATTAACATATAACTTATTATCTTGCATGATAGTTAAAACACTCCTTAAATGATCTAAATACTAGTCATGAGACCTATTCTATATTAAGATGTCATCAAAGTATAGTACTACAAAGTTACCGATAAATGGTCTGAGTATTAGATAGCCTAAATGACATTATCAACCATTCAAATAGTCTATCATGAGTTTTAAATGTTGTCTTTTATTCATCACTCGACTTAATTTGAATTTAGCAGTAGCCACTACATAAATCAATTTTAGGGAATATTGTCAACTTACTCAGTTAGTCCAACATGTCATCAAACCTTGGAATTAAAAATTTATAGTACAAGATAATTTGGTTGATTGCTTTATTATTCATGCACATTCTCTAACTCCTATCTTTCTTGGGTGTCAATAAAACTAAGATCGTCCATGGGCTCATGTTATCTCAGATATGCCCCTTTTGCACTAACTCTTCTACCTTCTCTCTCTACACCGTATTCTCTTTTAGGCTCATTTTATAATGTGCTAAATATAATATTCCATACTTGTGTGAGTATCATTGTAGTCTTGGTAATCAAAGTGAACGTTTGATCATATGTTAAGCTCAGGGGTATTTTTGGTCTCTTTACCCTAAAAGTGCCCTTTTGTCTTTTTATAAAATGTTCGTTCGAACACCAAACTAATTTATTGATTTTGTGTTAGAATTTAGTTAGTGTATAGGTTAGTTTGATGAAAAATTAAGTGCATTTAGAAAAAGTCTCTATAAGTGATCATTTGTGCACTTAAGCTTATGAGCTAAATTTTTATTGATCGAGAAAGAGTTTTGCCACACAGTTTACTTTCACTAGAAAAAGGATAGGAATACAAGTGCATAAGAAGAAATAGGGAAGAAATTACAGGTTATGCATTGCCAAATCTATCCTCACTTGCTCTGTACACATTCTTTTACCTTGAGGCAAATTTTAACATTTTCCTAAGCCTTATATATATAAGATTAAAGAACTAAAACATTCATTTTGCTTGTGGATTCATTTTCTTTTAATGATTTTGATAGCTTCTGCGATTCTTGACGGTGTGATTTAATGAATTACAGGGTAAAGATTTTGCATTTTAAGAAAACATTTGGATCAGATTCAACCCATTCTGTTTTTTTCATTTATATGTGTAGTTTAAAGTATGAATGTTTTGAAAAAAGATTTAGAATTGAAAAGGATTGAAAAGCATATACGATTTCTGCCGTCAATTCTCTCCAAAACATGAAAAAGTGATTGTGAAAGAGGACCT
>JAWDEX010000018.1:1742263-1796498 GCA_035221805.1 Trichilia hirta
AATAACAATTCTGAAAAAAAAAAAAAAAAAAAAAATCACAGCTGAAACACAATCTCTTTCAGAGGGTAGCAGAAGTGGCATAAACTAGAGTTCCCAATAAACGAAAAAAAAAATAAATTTAAATTTCCTTCAACTCTCCTTAAATCCCCTTTGAGTTCCTCAAAAGTTCCATAAAAATGATTAAAAAGGTTCTCGGCATAAAGATAAAATTTTGAAAAAAAAAATGTACGCAGAATGAGAAGGTAGAGAGAAAATGAGTAACCTTCGTCGTTGCTGTTATTATTGCTAGAATGAATCCTAGAATTAGGAGTGACAGAACGCCTCGATGAAGTGGAAGCGGAAGAGGGTCTATCTCTCGAGGAGCGAACAGAGTGATTACTGTTGTTTGGTCCATTATTTAGACTTCTGGACAGCGACGAGTGCGGAGGAATGTGATTGTACTGTCTTTCACCCGCTGTTCCTCTCTGTGTTGCCCTTAAACTAGAACCCGAAGCGGCCATTTTTCTGTCTGAAACTTACCCAGAACAAGCATTTAACCGATTGTAAAGAAAACGATAAATAAAAGCCAAACCAAAGTGGTTGAAGCAGGCGAGATTTGGTATTTAAAGAACCAATATTTATTAAAAAAGGCGAGAAAGATAAAGAGAGGGGAGCACGAAGAGAGATAATTAAAGTAAACTGGTTCCCGCGTCGTGCAGTCGTTCTTCTTTTTCTTGTTTGTTGTCAGTGTTGGAACGTTTGGGACGGCAATGCATCAGTTTTAATCCTTGAGTTCGAAAATTGCGTGAACTACAAGATTTATTTATTTTAAAAAGGGAAAATTTAATTGATATACAATTTAGATAATTTAGGTAAGGGATTATTCATAAAACTAATTTTAAGAAAAAAAAATTATGGAACAAGTATTTTTTTTTACGTTATAAAGTACAACTAATTTAATTTCAATGCATCATAATAAAATAGATTAAATTTAAACATACAATAAAATTTTATTTATTTTTAGATAAAATTTATATTTACTTAAGTAAACAGTTATGAATAGAAAAAAAATTAAAAAATATAATGGTATTTTAATTTGAGTTATTCTTAATTATAATAAGTAATAATATGACATCTTTGAAAACCCTCGTCACTGTTTATTATAAAATACCATTAAATTTTCATATGTCATACCTAATATTGATTTAATTTTATTGAATTAGATTACATTGAATTTTTACACATTAAAATCGATATTAAATTATTTTTTTTTTGAGTTTCAAATAAATCTATTATTTTTTAGATATTAAACATTCTAATTGAATTATTAATATTTTTCTTTTTTTTTTTGGGCAAATTTAAATAAATCAAATAAGAAAAGTATTACACACTTTAATCTATGTCTTGTATAGTGTACAAACAAACTCACACAATCCTATACGTGACAAACTAATTAGGTATATGCATACGAACGAGAAAATGAAAATATATATTAAAATAAAAAACCCATTAGAATTTATATATTCAATAATTACATACGTAGGATCACAAGTAAAAAGATGTTGTCCTTCATGTAATGTACTTAATATATTAATTAATAATCATAGTTTTTGTTTTAATGGAAAATAATTTTAGGAAGTTAGTTGGAGTGAATAGTGAATAATAATTATTTTTTTTAGAATGTTTCAAATGGTTGGGGTTCCACTTCCACAAATGTGAACCGAATTACCTAAAATAAAAATATTAAACAAATAATAATGTGTGGGGTTATTGACACCAAGGATGCTCATTCTCATTCTTGTATTTATTATTTTGTTTGACTTTGTTGCAAAATTTGTGGCATTAATTGATGAATTAATAAAGTAATACATTAACTAACAAATATATGAAAAGGAATATTAACTTCTTAATATGTGTTCTATATAATATTAAAACGATTAATTATATCAACTTTATTTTTTTATTATTTGAGTGGGTTTTAAATTTAAACCTCTTTATCAATTCAAAAGATTTTATTAATTTAATCAATTAGTATTTGTCTTTTGAGATTAAAAAAAAAAATTACATGTTAATAGATTATAAATAAAAAATAAAGATTATAAAGTTTATAGTTATTAAATGTTATCCCAATAATAATAATAATAATAATAATAATAATAATAATAAAACAATTATTACAAATTTATTTTCAAATAGCAGCCTCAATAATACGGAATCGCTCAATTCCAATTGCATGTTTTTAAGTGTTTAGTTGTTGGAAGTGGGCCGGGGGGAAGGCCGGAAAGATACTCTCTTTTACCTTTTCTTCTCCGAATGATCAGCCTTTACAATTATAAAATTCGATGGAAAGCTCACCGTGATTGGTTTGGTTAATAATTCTTCTTTTGTGTGTGTCTAAATAATTGCAATTTTAAAGTAAAGAAAAAGTCGATTTCTATTGATCTTTTGTCATTATTCACTAATCAAACTTATAATATTCCCATAATCCGTTGAGTCTCCAACTGTGAAAACTGAAATCTTATTCACTTTGGCTTTCCATGTGTGTTCGTTGTATGCTATGGTCCCATTTTCTTTTATGTTCAATTTTTTAAATTATGATTTGCAACAACTTATTAATTATTCTATTAATGAAACGAAGAACACTTGCATTTCTCAAATCAATGAAATTTATGTGAATGTTGAAAGCAAAAGCAACAATATAAACTCATCTACTAAGGCTAAATCTATCGTGTCAATTTTTGATTAATATAAGAGCTCATTTAGAAGTACGTATTTAACTGTATTAGAAAAGATGTATTATATTGAAGGGTATTATAATGTTCTAGAGTATTGCATATTTAATGCAATATTATGTTTGGTATTGTAAATAATTAATTTACAAAATAATAAATTTTATGAATTATAAATTAAAATTTTCTACCGCCATACCATCAAATAAATCATTGCCTTCCGCCGTTTGCCGCACAGTGAAATGCACTGTAGTATGACCCTTGTTTCTGTGAATAAAAAATCATGGGAATTGGAAGTTGGATTAGCGGAAGAATCTGTCAATGCTTTTGCGTCTCTTTTTGTTGCATTTATTTGGCAGGAAAAGCCAGGCCGATCAAAGGCATTTCCGCATATTACAAGATACCAAGAAATTGAATTACAAGCTAAGAAGTAGGGATTCTTCCAATTTCACATCCAAATCCAATCCCATTTTTTATGAGTTTCAACAAGTTCAACTCTTCGAAAACCAAAAAGCATACGAAATTCATAAGCCCGGCAATGACTTTTGACCATCTTTCTTGTTTTTCGGCCGATCAAGTTACCTTTTTTATTGTCCTAAAATTAATTAATTCTACTATTTTCAACTTCAATGATTTGTGTATCATCTGGAGAGGATGAAAAGCAAGAGAATAAGACAATTAGCTCATGGCCCAACTGGCATATTCTTAACTGGCAAACTGCATATAAATAGTTTCCTGGTCCATGTTAAAACAAAATATTGCACATTCTTTTTTCTACACAGCTACAAAACAAAGCCACGTGCTTTTCCTACCTACAAGCCGTTTCTCCATATGGTCAACTCCGATATCATAATTTTGATGTACGCTACATCAGACTTCCGTGGACCACTTCAAACTCAATAATTGAATTTCATCATTAAAGGATTGATTTTCTTATATTTGTAATTTCTATTCTATAAAACTTCTACACTGATTGCAGTGGATGTCATGTATGCAAGGTAAATCTAGCATAGGATTGATTTGATAGAGTAAACGGATGTTAATTTTGCATATTTCCATTACATACATACAGATGTTGTAACTCAGCTGCTTTAACATTGACACAGTCGATTTTAGTTCTTCTCATTGGGAAACAAGTATGGACAATTTCAGTGGCAGACTTGGCGCCATCTGTTTCCCAATGATAAAAATACAGAATGCAGTGAATCTAATAGATTCATGTATACTTTCTCCAGAGAAAGAAATCCTTTAAACTGCTCTCACTCAAAAACATCGGCAGAATTTATGTACTGTAGGATCTTGAGGCCATGTTTCATCTGGATGAACTCGCTTGAACCAAGAGAAATGGTCTGCAAACTCTTTCTATCATGCATTCAACTTCCCAACTCTTCCAACCCATTAACCTGAGATCAGCTTGTTTAAGTTCTACATGCATTCCAAGCCTGTGATCCATAACACAATTAGTGTAAAATTCAAAGCATTTAGTCCAGTAACTAGGACAGAACACTTGAATCAGATAATGGAAGTTGAAGCTACGGCCAACCAAACATAAGAATACGGCTACCAGCCCTCTTAGCTGGGAGGATTATTGTAAGCATACAGGTGATCTTGAGATAATACCAATTAGCTAAACCTGACTCATACTTGAGATGATGTGGGAGGAAAGTGTAAAAAGGCAAAAATAAAAGGGGTAACCCAAGTTTAATTACACCTTCAGCTACTAAATTTAGCTCACAACGATGACATACTAGGTCTACAAAGATACAAGAGGCTCCACAGAGGTGGCGGGATGAGGAATTTGAAGAATGTAGGACTTGAGGTATACTATGCTTTTGCAAGGTTTACTTCTACTTCTTCAACAGATTTAATCTAAGAATTTACAAACACAAATTAAACAGATTAGTAAAAGTGCAATCCAAAATATCAATTAACCTTTTAGTGAATGAATATTTTCACGAATCTATCAATAGAAGTTTGTGGGGTTCACTAATGGCAAAATACGTTGTAATTTTAATGATAGATGAAAATGGTAAGAATGTGCAAGGGAGAAAAACAAACAAGAGCCATCCTAAAAAAATTTCCCATGGCTTAAGGATAAATTACACAAGATCTGAGGGGAGTCTGAAACCACCAATCCTTGCACGTTTTAATGCATGAAGCTGGAAAACAATAGACAAAAGCATGACATAAACACCGCTGGAAGATAAATCAGATGGAAACAAGTACATAGTAGCCACTAATACCATATAAATCTAGGGCCCATAGTTGCCACCAAAAGTATCATCAATTTCCAATTTTTATCAAAAGCTAAACTGCATACACAGTACATAACTAAAAAACAATGATTCTAATCCCATTTCTCTGTAGATTCAATCAATTGAAAGTCAAAATTGAAATGTCAGAAATGTTCTAACAATAAACCCAATCTAACCTTAAGTCCATCATTCTTCAGCAGTTCTCTAACTTCATGTTTCCTGCCTTCATGAACCTGCATGAATCCAGTTTTTTTTCTTTAAAAAAAAAAAAAAAAAAAAATTCTGCCAGATAATTTTGCTTAATATACCTCATAGAGGATAATAAGCTATCATTTTGCTCCATTCCCCCCTCAGGTTACAAATATGGGCAGGTCCCCAAGTAAAAGATTTAAACTGACACCTCCAAATCAAAGATCCGAAACAAAATATACCACATTCAATTTATCTAATCAAATCTCTAAGAAAAAACACCACTGAAACACGTTCATCACTGTATACACAATCATAAATGGTAACATATTAAAATCAAGTATAGATTATGAATACAATATGATCTAAGAATCTCGGTGATCAATCAATAATTTAATGAAATCTGCAAAGAAATGCCACAAAATCGATACAATTTTTTATCACATGTTGGAACAGTTCACACTTCACAGACGTAAAATAGATCTGACATACCACAATATGAATACGAGGTCCTGATATCTCTGGTTGTGGTGGTAATAACTCCGCGACATCTGCGGTGCAATGGGTGCCTTCAATAACTGTTCCATCTGCTACGTTTATCAAATGCCATTTATTTACTGCACCATCTATGGCTGCAATGTATCTGCAGTGAGGATGTAAAGATTATACCCTCAGAATAAACACATTCACTACAATAACATTACTTAAACTCAGAATATCATTCTGAGCAAGAAAAAAAGTGAATGAGCAAATAAGTGATGAAATGATGATAAGATTTTTTCTAGACCTAGAAAACCCACCCCTTCTTACGATTTCACAGAGTTATAAACTTAGGACTATTGTAGGACCCTAGAATCTTGATAGCAGGAATCTTGTGGGATATAATATCCTATCTAGGTGGCCCAGGGGGTTGAAACTACAACAATTAGCTCTCGGTTGGAAACCAAGGGTCTTAATCACTCAACCCAATCCCTTGGGGTTAAATTGACAATAGCATCAGAATCAGCTAAATAATCACAGGCATCATATTCATTTGTAGGAACATAAAATCAATTAAGTTCAAAGGGCGTACTGAACCCATAATATAGAAATGAAAAAAATAAAAAAAACATTTGACATAAAGAATGCATGTTTCTTTTGTGTCAATTAAACATAGTAGTGCATAGTTACTAATAAAAAACATGTGAAAGCTTACTCTTTCTGCAACTTAGAGGAAGGACGTGATACTGTCTGAGCAAAATCTCCTGCAAAACCAAAGCATAGTTTTGCATTAGATACTTCCATCCAATTTCAAATCCCTCTTACACATCATGATTGCAGAATCATGAATAGTGAAATGCGCACCATCATTGGTCACTACAATCAACCCAGTTGTGGCGACATCAAGGCAACCAACAGTGAATAATCATGGTCTCAAAAGACCCGGATTTCTTTTATCTTGTACACAAAGGTAATCTATGACTAAAATTTAAAACTATGCTCAGTAGTATGATATAATGTGTAACTGATAATAAGTTTCAGTACTACAGACTTTTTATTTACTTGCCTCCGCTCAAAAATTCATTTTTCTCCCCAGATGAGCAAATGTACCTGTCATAAGGCAATTACATTAGTTTCATACATATAATTTCCAAAACCAAACACCCAAAACTTTAAAAATAACTTGAAAAAGCAGAAAGAAGCATTCACGTGGATAACAACTTCTAACCTTTTTGGTCTGTTAGGGGCAAGATACACTTTTGGTGGCAATTTCTTAGGAAGACATCTTCCATTTACATAAATGATATACCTTGTAGGATCAACCCTAGTCTGCATATATCACCATAAGTAACAAAGGCATAATTCTAGATGAGAACAAAAGTAATCCTTACATATATTGGCTTATTGTACCACAAATGACTACAGGAAATATATATCTCTTCTCTGCGATAAAGTAATTATACCAGTATGAGCTCCTAAAACATTGTATAACAAAATAAAAGAAATTGTGAGCTCACCTGAGAAGTATCACATACAGAATCATTTACAGTCACTTGCCCTTGAAATATTGGCTCTTCGCTACTCCATCTTGATGCCACTGATAACACATTTAATATAGCCCAATATTACTAGACACAATTATACGAAAAACTATATTCATATTTCCCAACTACTAGAATAAGCAACTAGGATTTATAAAACATTGACATTGAATTAACGATTCACCAAAAGAACCCTTAAATATTTTACAATATTTTTAAACTTAGTCATATTAAATTATTTCAGGGAGACTGAATTCAATTCATTACCAGTAACTTAACTTATTTTCACAACTCATAGTATAATTTGTGTGCCCACATACAGTTGATCAATATTTATTTATTACAAAAGGTTGAAATTTTTGAAAAAGGAGATAGAAGCAAGACACCAACCATTTCTATTACACAATGAAACATTATCATTAGTATCACACTAAGATTACATAGACAATGTATATAAGGTTCATTTTCATGGAATGCACTTGAATAAAATCAATTGCTATAAAAGCACCGGAAAATGCTGTCTGAAATAGCACCAACAAATACTTTTTGAAAGAGTGTCAAGTGTTTTTTTTCACTTCAAAAATCAATTTCCTAGAAAGCAGCTCCTAAGTTTTTAATTATAGTTTCTTATCAAAACACATGAAAGCGATTTTTGGAAAAGTACCGGTCGAAGTCCTCTCCCAAAAGTACATTTAAGTGCTTTTCCTACTCAAAATGCACTTTTTACTCACCTATCAAGTACCTATCCTGTAATCCATCCGACAATACAAATGCTTGTTGAGGGCTTGAGCCCAAATATTGATCTAACTAATTTCAGCATTACCAGACAGAAAATTTGATTATTTGGAAGCATTTATTTTAGCAGCAAGCACTTTCAATGCTGTCAAAAGCAATAACATGGCAAAAACAATACCTCCGGCTGCAGCTAAAATTTTATCGAGCCGTTCCGGCGGGCCTCTGAAGTTTTCATTATAAAACGTAAGGGCCGCTTTAGAAAGCTTAGTTCTCTTAATTCCACCACTATTGTTTTTCTTCTTTCTAGCATTCTGGGTCTTGGCGTCGGCCATGGCGTGGATGAAACGATAAGGCAGGTGCCTCTGAACCTTGAGATTCCCATCCTGGCCGCGAACAATCCACTGAATGAACAGTTGCTGTGAAATTCGACTTCGCCTTCGTCTTGTTGCCGTTGTTGAGGTTGAGGGAGGTTTTGGATTTTCATGGGTTTGGAGGAGTGAATGAATGTTGAATTGGAAAGAAGAAGAGCAAGCAATGCGAGGTAGGGTACGGTGAAAGGCAGGAGTGGGTTCTCTGAGAAGCGACGAGAACAGTGATGTCGTTATTGCTGTTGTCACCGGAGAAGCCATTTTCAAAATTTTTCTGGGTTTGGTTGTTCGCTGCTGAAGCGAAGCAAAGCAAAGCCATTTTGTTTGCAAAATATTTGGGCACCAACACCTGGACCCCAAACCCTATTATACCGCTAAAAACATAATATTTTTATATTTGTAAAAAAAAAAATAGAGAGTAAAATATTTTGTAAAAAATTAATAAAATTATCCCATAATATCTTTGTTATATTTAAACAAAATTTAAAATTTTAGTCTAATACTTAAAATTCTAAATTTTAAAATATTAAGAAATCCCTTAAAACATTTTACATAAGATTTAAAAAATTTAGTAAACCAAAACATCTTTCAACTCATTCCTAGAATGAATTAATATAAATTTAAAAAAACTTCAAATCTTTTAACAGTACATATTTAATCTTTAAAATACACTTGACAAGTTTTTGAGACGATATCATATCATATGAACTTCCTCAGATAAAAGCTTCATCATTGAACACAAGGATATTAGCTACAACAAGGGGATATGAAAACAGAGAAAACCTTCCTTAGTAATGGGAAAGGACTCTATTAATCACAGGTTACCAGTTAGCACAAATGAGATTTCTGGTCCCTGATGAAATTCAACGTAGCTCTTCCCTCTCTATCAATAGCATACAGGTCACAACAAGAAAACAGAACCAAAACATGTAAGAAACTAACTACTTAAATTATACAAAGATTATAGAATCAATCAATTATGATTTCTGCTTCAGAAATAAAGTTAATCAATGACCTACTCCAATATAATGAAAACATAATTATTAACTCATTACAAAATGTATAAAACCATGCACGAGAGGCTGAAAGTGTACAGGAACTATAAAGATTTAAAAGTTGACATTATTTTGAAAGACTACTGTGCAAAACAAGAGAGATTCAAGTGCCTTCCAAAGATGAGAAATTCATAACTGAATGGAATGTTAACGATCTGCGGATGAAGCTGTTAAAAATTCCTCACAGCGGTATGGTCTTGAAAACTTCCTTGAATAGAGCCAAAAATCAACCTCCTTAAATATTTGCTCTACAGACTTTACCTGAATCAAAGATCCTAATATACGACAAAAAGTTATGAAAGAAGGGCTCTCTAATTGCCTGAAACATTAGCGTAGAAATCCAATAGTACTTACTAGTTGTGTTTTCCATCATGGAATTGTGCATTTTTTGAGGATTTGAAAGTCTCCAGAAATTCTTTGGCCTTCTGTAACTCTTGTTTCTGCCTTGACTTATTCCACTTGTGTTCAGTAGCCAATATCTCAATGACACGAGGCAATGCCCTGAGTGCTGCATCTGTGTCAAGGAATGCAAGCCGGGATCTCCGTGCAATGAAATCTACTGCAGATCCACAGTACTCATTCCGAGCACAGTAAGCAACCTCCGCCTCTAGAAAAGGGTATCCATGGGCAAGCCGCTTACCCAAGCCTTCATCCTATAGATTCAAAAGTGGTATTCAATAAGCTAACCACCAGAAAGCACATGACTGGATGTGCATGGCCACAAACAATAAACAATATCTGCATTTGCTACTAGCAAGGTGTAAGATAATCCTTTCATGGCTAAATCAGATTACCAAGGCATCAAAGAATCCAGCTTCCTTGTCAGATTTAGACAAACAAAGTTTGAAATTACAAAATAAATCAGATTTCCAAATGTTGTCAGGTTTAGATGTTCAAAAACAGTTAGTTAGGGCTATTATTAACACTAATTGCATTTAGCAGTCTAAAAGTCAGGGGATGTAAACAAGTATAGGGTTCCTCAACTGTGTACAGATTGGGCTCAAAACAGATTGGTTCGGTGCTTTGGGTAGCTTTGTTCCCTCTCCAGATAGTTCATGCTCTTCTGAAAACATCTGGTCCACTACACACTAGCAATATTTTTTTAAATTTATTTTACTAAAATTCTAAGTTTCTTATCATAATATATTGAAGCGAACAGCTTCCCTACAAAGACTGAATGAGGATGTATTTTCAACAGATATTGAACGCAAGTAATTAGACTTTCAGCAGTACTTAAATCAATATCTGTACTGTGTACACTTGTTAAACTTATGGCCCTGACAATCCAATAAATGATCTCACTTTAAATTTCTTTGATGAATAGGTAACATTTGCAGATTATAGTAAGGAATAAAAGGGAAAAAAAAAAAAAGAAAAGAGAGAGAGAGAGAGAGAAAAATTATATTCATAACCCATAAATTATGTCTATTTGATAATTAATTTATAAATTAAATACAAATCACTATTTGACTTGATGGTATTTATCTCTTTGCCTTATTTTAAAATAATTTTAATAGATATTTGACTTAACGATTTTACTTTAATTAATTTTATTTAATTTAACTAGTAATCTTTTAATTAATGTCATAAATGCTCAAAGCTTAACTATTTTGAATGAAAATAACATATTCTACAACATTCAATGAATTTCACTACCTAGGAAAAAGATAATGGAACAAGAAGTAATACAAAATAGGATTAAAAAAGAAAATTATAGAAGTGCAATGCATGCCCATGATGCATTGCTCCCCATCACTTAATTATTGATAATCGTGAATTGAAAAAAAAAAATTGTTAAAATAAAATAATTGAAAAATGGGTGAGGGGAGGGAATGGGAAAAAAGCCTACATATCTACAAAAAGATGAGCACGAAAAAAAGGCGTGTTGTGATTAGTTATCTACTTATTCCAATCTATGCCCCTCTCTCTTATCTTTCGCTAACCCTTTAAATTAAATTATTTAATTACTTACTTACTCCCCCAATAAATGATGTTCAATAATGTATGCAAGTTGGTTAATATAATAAGAATTAATTTATATTTAATAATCTACTTAACAAGTTTCCTACTTTTATCCTTATGTAATAATAGACTTGAGATGTCACCATCTACTTTTTTAAGTTAGGAGAAAAGTTGATGCATTGATTATTCCTTCAAAGACAATTTTTTTCTTTTTCAGGGTTTCGGTAAAACAAGTGAGACCATACTATTTATTTTTATTATTTTATTTAATTATTTTTGAGTTAATATGTTGGATGGACAGCTGGGTTGGTTTGTGGGGGTGGGCGGGATATTATTATTATTGTTTTTTGTTTGCTACTTTTTGAATTGAATAAATAAAGGAGTAAGAAAGCGTACAACACAAAAACAAGAAACCCAAATGAATTTAAAATCCATTTAACTATTAATAATACAAGATGTGTGTTCTGTTTATCCCTTTTTTCAAAATTGTTGTCTACAACTCTTTTTCTATTAAGTGTTATTTATATTTATATGCTTTCTTGGGGTGCTCTTTCCTCTTACTTTCTTTCATGGCTCTCTCATTAATGCAAATTAACTAATCCATTTGCATACTTGGATCTATTGACTTGTTTTCTTTCAACCCATATTAACTTAACGACACATATATTGTAAATTATATAAATTACTTTTAATACAAAAGTAAAGGAAGAATAAATAAATTAATGGTTTTTTTCTTCAGATAAAAAAGGATAAATGTTTTTCTACTTTTCTTGTCTAGTATTTTCAAAAAGGGTATTTATTCAAAGCATGAAAAATTTCCCCATATTACGATAAATTCAGCCTTAATCAAAATGGGTTTAATTTTTAATTTTAGATTTTTTTTCTAAAAATTTAAATAAATAAATAAAATAATAATGTGTTGTTGAGTGGTCAAATCAATGTCCTTGTGTTGTGGACCATTGGCTTAGCCTCCCGCGGTTGCTGCTGGCAGGTCTGAGTCTTACCTTACACTGACTTTTTCCACTTTGAACACTTTTCCTTAATTTTGGAGTTTATAAATTAATTTATTTATATTTTAAAATGTATTTAATATTTAGACCTTTTTTTCTTTTTAAATAAGGGATATTAACGAATAAACTCCCCGAGGTTTGCAAAACTATCACATAGAGAGAGAGTTTGAGGAAAGGCACACTTGGCAACCCTGGACCGTTTGATGACTATGAGTTGATTGTCAAATTCAAGGGTAAATTGGTAAAAGTGTATCAACTTCCCTCTTTCATGTAATCGACCGTTTGAATGCCTCTACAGATTACGAAAATTCCTAGGTTTCGTGAACTGTAGAGAGACAAACCACCGAAACGACAGATATCAGCCGTATCCTTCAACTGTTCATCCGTTTTTCTTGCAATATGCTTGAGCATCACGATCGATGGTGGGAAATCTTGCCATCATCAGTTCCTGAGATTTGTGTATATGCAGTGGGGGAAATCAAAACCCATTTCCTCTCAGCTTCTGTCTTCTCATTTGGAAAGAAATCAGAAAAAGTTGCTGACTCAGAGTTTAATGCTAGGGATTTTCGACGAATTAAAGATATCTGTTGATTCGTCCCACATGCATGTCTTTGATTATCTGATACTGCGGGTTTGATTTATATGCGTCGATGATTAATATTGAATCGATTTTGATATTTTTTATTGACTGATTCATATGTTATTTGCATACATATTTTGTTGTTTGTTATTGATTTCACCTATTTAATTGATTTTCGTGTTTTTATTAACTGATTCATATTTGATTTATATACATATTTTATTGGTGACTTTTGATTCACCTATAGAATTGATTTAGATTTTTCTATTAACTGATTCATATGTTGTTCGTGTTTTTTGTTATTGATTGAGAAAAACGCTTTAATTTTATATGCTATGAATGTTAGGAAGTTGAATTCAATGGGTATCTTGTGGTTGGTGATGTTATACTGTGAAAATAAGGGATTTCGAATATCTAAATGTTTGTTATGAGGTGGGTTTAGGGTACTTGGTATTTGGTTATGTATCTATTTTTTTATTTTTTTGTTGTTTAGGTATTGATTAATTGGTTGAACTTGCTGTTTAAGGTCGGTAGGCTTTGTGTATGTGTGAGTCGAAAATGGTCTTCGTAATTTGTTATTTTGACAGAAAAAAGTCAAGAGATTTAGGTTCTGAATTATCAACTGTGAAATAGGATTTCAGGATATGAATCAAGTTTATATATTGTGCTTGTGTATTCTTCAGAGTTTAATAGTGTAATTGTAGTAGGTACTAAAAGGTGTTTGAGTTATGATATGTGTCAAACTCATCTATGTTTGATTTTATTCTGCAGTATGAAAAAATTTTGAAGTTTGGTGTGATATTAGGGGTGAATTAGTTAGCATTTCTGGAGCGTATCTTAAGTATTACAATCTAAATCAGCTATGAGAAGATATTAAACATGTGTACTGGGAGAATAGTCTTTGTGAATGGGAATGTGTTACTTTTGATGTGAAATATCCTGGGAGCAAAAACAGTTATCCACTGAGAAGTGATGCAGATTTGTTTACTACATTTCAAAAGTTGGATGGCAAAGACCAATCCTCTATTATGGTTATTCTCAATCAATCAAGCTCTTCACCTTTATCACAAACTAAATCTGACTAACCCACACTTGAGAGAGCAGAACACCTTTGTGAAATACCTGAAAATGTCATTACAATTGCAGAACCATTACAGGCAGAATTGGACTGTCCAGTAGCTGCTGCTACTTTGTTGTTGTGTTAAGAAGCAGATACTAACCTTGACATAAAAGTGGCTGACTTTGAGGAAGATTTCCCCGACATGGCAGATGATGATGAAGATGTACCATGTTTGACTATCAATCTGGGAATAATAGTGATGTGCCTTGTGATAACTCTGATGATGATTACCCAATAGTAAGATATCAAAGAAATAGTAGTGGTTTTGAAAACTATGGATGCTATGGGTAACGTAGAGCTGAAAGTTGGACACACATTCTACGGTTTACAGGATTTTAGAAAGGTGCTTTTAGTTTATGCAATAAAGCAAGGTTTCAAGTTGAAGAGGATGAAGAATGAAAAGGCAAAGGACGGGAATGGAGAATCCATGCAAGCCCCTCTTGGGAAAAGCTGTTATTCCAAATAAAGACATTCAACCCCACCCATAGCTATATGAGAGTCTTTGATAATTATGAAGCTACCTCAACTTGGATTGCAGCTCAGTTTCTCTACTTATTCAGAGTTAATCTAGAGACTGATATCAAGGTGATAGCAAGTAAGCTTTGAAGAAGATTTAAAGTGACTTGCCACCCTATTAGACTCAATGGGGCTAGAGTTAAAGCAGTTGAACTTCTGGATGCAGATCATAAAGCTTCCTTCTCTAAACTGCACAGATATTCAGCAGCCATTAATCAGTCGAATTCGGGTTTGTGGTCTATGTGGACACAGATGGGCTTCCAAACAAGGTTGAACCTAGATTTAAAGATTGTTAATCAATTTTAATGCACAAAGGAGATTTAGCAAGGATGCAAGCCTTTTATAGGGCCGGATATTTGCCATCTTAAAGGGCCCTACGAGGGAGTGATGCTAGTGTCTATTGGCATTGATGCTAATTGTGGGTTTTATCCTCTAGCTTTTTCTATGATGGAGGGCGAACATATACTCTTGGCTTTATTTTTTGGAAAAATTATATGAACAAGTTGGACTGAATGGAGGCATTGACTTATGCTCATGACTGATAGGCAATAGGGCATTTGGATGCACTTGCAAAAATGTTTCCGACCTCTAATCAGGGGTACTGCCGCAGACACGTATGCAAACTTTAGGAAATAATACCCAGGGCATTGAAGAATCTTTTATGGTTTGCTTGTTGCACTTTCATGCGCTTGCAAGGATGTGTGGCCTTGCTCAATTATTTTTTTTTGTCAATGTTCGTATTGTTGTGAATCATTGGTTTAGGTAATATGGCACAAACAATATTGTAAACCTTGCCAACCCAGTTTCTATGGATATATGTGCTGAATTTAATTTTCTTTTATTGAATGATAAACTATTGTATTAAAATATTATGATTGTATTTAATTATATTTGGGTAACCTTGTATATAAATATTAGTTGGATGCATTCAATTGATTTCTTTCGCAACTTTCTCTCTTGCAAATATGGAACATTATAAGTGCTGCATTGATACCAAGGTGTTGATTTCTACTTTAGGGAGCACTAACATGACATAGAAATCTAGCATACATGTTACAATGTTAAAATGCACAAAATTCTTGTCCGAATGCCATCTTCAATCAAATTTCTGTTGGAGATCATCCAGTTTGTCCCCTATTGAGATGCACAATTCTCCATATTTTTCTATTTCATGAAAGCATGAACCCCATGGACGTTTCCATTTAAAGGACACCAGAATTTAAAGTATCTACAATCATCATCATACCTGCAGTAGAAATACAACTTATTTGGGTTATCAATTGATTCTGAGATTCTGATTACCGCTTTTTTGTCTTACATGCAGAATTTGTTTTCAAATTTGATTAAAATGCCATTGATTTCCTTCTTCCATTTGCTTGTATTTTTGGCTGTTTAAGCTTCTCACCGTTTTCAAACGACTAGAGGTCATTTTGAATGGATGAAAAGTAATGACAGTGAGTAGAAGTGGATCTGTTATTGGTGTTGATTTTATGTGATTGATTTATAACTTGATTGGGTGGTTTGAAAATGAGCCTTTGATTTGCAGGTTTGTTGTGGATCTGTTGTTGGTGTTGATTACATGTGCTTGGTTTATAACTTCATAAGGATGTGTGTGGAGAATCTGATTTTATATTGCCATTAAATCTTGTTTGGGTGCACGAAAATATTGTAGTGGGTTTGCCAACGGCAACAACAACGAAAAGAATGTTTCTAATAAAGATATTCATATCGCATTAAGTCATTTGCCGTTACTTTGTTGCAACTGTCAAGTGCAAAAACGTATTTTCACAAGCACAAAATCCTGTAACAAAGCAACATATTTCAGTGACGAGGAGGTTTCCCAAGTCAAAAGATAAAGGCTAATTCAGTAATTCCACAAAATCAATTAGTTAACAAACGGTACAGGGGTACTAAGTGTTCCTTTTCCTAAACTATCTTTCTATGTGATAATTTTGAAAACCTCGGGGAGGTATCTGTTAATGTCCCTTTTTAAATAATTATTATGATGGAAGACTTTTTTTCATTTTTCATTTTTATTTTTGAGTTTTCAAAAAGAATCGTTTAGGACATATTGAAGACTAGGATTTACATGCAATCAACTTGATTCCAATTAAGAATAGCTTTTCAATTTACTTTTTCTAGAAATGGGACCTTACTTCATTAATTTAAAAAAAAAAAAAAAAAATTAATGAGAGAGATATTATTTTAATTTAGTTTATGTTAAAATTTTTGTTAATGAGTGTTCTTATGACATTTATTAAAGTTTTTATATTGGGTAAGTTACAAATTTTAATTTATTAAAAAATACTCATTAATTACTATATTAAAAATTATAAATTATTATAAATAGTAAATATAAAAAAAATTAACAAGTGCCTTAAAAATACTCCTTAGTAAATATCATTGCTAAAACTATTTTTATAAATTATTATTAATCTCGATTAATGTAAAACTTACATAATAGAATAAAATGAATTTTCTTATTTTATTTCATGCTTCTACAATAACAATAGAGATGTTAGATTGATAATTTTTAGAACTACTTAATTTAGTTAAAATAAATCAAAACATTATAACTTCTCATAATTTTCAAATTAAAAAATTTTTCTTATGATTTTGAAGATCATGATCTAGCACATTCTAGAATTAGTCAATGATTTCCTTCAAGATTTCATAAAATTTATCAAGATAGACTTTGTGTTGATTTTCTAATCTAACAAACAAAATGTTTGTTTAAAATATTAGATCAAATCTTAGAGATGATGAATGAAATCTTCCTAAAAGAATTGGTTCGAAAAAAAATTCAGCCAATGTTAAGTTTTATATTTAATTAATTAAGATGGATGTATTCATACAGAAACACATTATTTTAAAGTTTTTTCTAGTAAAATTTATTTAATTAAGTCAATTTCTTTGGATTAGATCTTATATGGAATCTACAAGAGGAATCAAAATTACAGGAATCCTATAGCAAGACTTCCATATAGAGACAAAACCAAAAACATTTTTGTTTAATAGAATTATAAAGATACACTTACATAATTAATTATTGTAAATATATATCTTATTTAATTTTTTGTTTTTACTTATTTAAATTTTCACTCTCTCGTTGTTAAATCAATCTCACCGTTAATTTTTATTTTCATTTAACACATCAGTCATCTAGTGATAACATTTATCAAACCATATGATTAACTAATTATTTTTTTATTTTTTAAGTTATGTGCTAAACTAATACTTTTTTTTTTTTTAATTTAAGTAACATTTTTCAAGGTTTTTTAAAATTTAAATATAAACTTTGAAATAAAAAATTAAAATTTTTGAAAAATATTATTTATTATAATGTAAAATGATCTAAACAAGCATGAAAATAAAATAATTAGCATGCTTAAAAAGTTTCCATTTTTTTCCTTTTTTTTTTTTTTTTTTTTTGTTGTGAAAAAAAGAAATATGGGAAAGTTGAGAATCTAATTTTTTTTATTTGTGTAAACTTTTTATGACAATAAAAACAATCTTTTTCAAAAGTTGTGTGAAAAAATTGAAATGATCAAAAAGATGCAATAAAATTTGTATTAAAGTCTAAGTCAAATATATGCAAAATGCATGCTTTACTTTATAGACAGAATAATTAATGCTATCAAGCAATATGCATTTTACACATGCACTTAAGAATTGCTTGCTTTAACAAAGTATTATCCTCTTTAATTTTATAAAAATATAATTATGGTCTAAAATTAATATTAATTAATTTTTAAGATTAGATTTTGTGACTTCAATTCATATTGATTTGATTTTTTGTTGAAAGATATTAAAAAAAATTTAAGAGAATTTTATGTGAATAAGACGATATTAAAATAATTTTTATTGATGTAAAAAGATGAAAAATAAACTTTAATAGAAGAATAAAGTGTTATTATTTCATTAGTCTAAATGATAAATTTTTTGTTAACGCAATATAAATAATATTGCTTTTGTATTTTTTAATCGATAAATATATTTTATTAAAATAAGTTATCAAATGTAATGTCTACTCAAATTTTATTATAAAATTTATTGTTTTTTAAAAAATATTTAACTTACAATCCATCACATTCAACATGAGTCACAACTATTTGAATCAACAAAGCCTAACAGTAACAAAATTTTATTTAATATAAGATCATATGACAATGAAACATGTACTCTCATTCAATTCCTCGACACAAATAAATAAAACAATAATAATAAACTACACGATATGGTTAGATATATGGACCCCATTGAAATGGATCCTCTTGTATTAACTTAGAAGCAAAAAAGCACTAAGAAAATAATTAAGAAATAGAAACTTTAATTAGTCTAATAATCTTAGTAGATTAAATTAATGGGGACCATGAAGAAAGAGAAAAAGAAGAAGAAGAAGAGTAGTTGGATTTTTGTTTTCATTCTAAAAAGGTTGATATGACATAAGCATAAAGTTGTAAAGCTTTTTGGGTTTGCACAAGAAAACAACACTGTCGGCCTTTTATATTTTTTATTCTTTCATCCTTCACACTTTTTCTCTATCGAGACAAAACAAGTGGAGTTTTCTTTGTAATCAAGTATATTCTTTTAGTTGGACCAATTATCTATTAATTTTTTTCTTTTTAAAATGGGTTTATCTTTTCTCTCTCTTTCTCTTATGTTTCAATTTCCCATATTGGCCCTTTTTGATTCTTCGTTTTAATAAATAAAAATGGTTTTTTGAAAGGGTATATGATTTTAAAATTGGATTTGTTTAATTGTGATTGACATGTTATTTGAGTGAAATTTTTATTGATATTAATCTCCCATTATAGAGAACAAAGAGTACTTGCTAAATAGAAAGAATATATTGTGTTTATTTAATGCTCTATTATTGTGACTGCATCATGATCATATACTAAATTGTTTAAAAAAAAAAAAAAAATCAAATTGTAATTATGATATTGCATCTCAATAAATTAATATGTGAAAAACTTTAGACTATTTAAAGCATCTCAATAAATGACTTCTTCCTCTAAGAGTTAATTAAAAAAAAATTGCGATATATTACTTTAATTTTAAAGAGAAAAAATGTAGTATTTAAAATAAAAAAATTATAGGTGAGTTTATTTTGATGAGTAATTTATATATTTAAATTATATTATCTTATTAAAAATGTTATAATAATTTTTTTTAATTAAAATATGATTGTTTAAAATAAAAATTATAGTCCTCTTTTGGCATAGGAAGAATAAAAGGACATGAATTATGTAATGAATTTACCTTTTAAGACTTTTAAGAAACATCCATGACATCATGTCAAAAATGATTTTTTTACCAAATTATTGTATAACATGAGTTGGGGTTTGTTAATTTAAATGGTTTCCTTTAAAAAAAAAAAGGGGGGGTATTTCTTATTATATTTTAAAAATAAAATTAAAAAATATTGATAATATTAATTTTTAATATAATTTATTTATTTTTTATTAAAATTTAATGCTTAATATTTATATCTCATAATAATTATGACTTTAAAATTATAACAAATCTCAATACCAAAATTTTAATGGATAAAAGTTATTGGAAGTTATTTGAATTAAGAAAGGATAATTTTATTTATATTTAAGATAACTTACGATAAAGCTATAAATAAAAATATACAATAAGGTTATGATTTTAAAAAGTGAGAAATTTTTAATTTATTTATTCGTTCAATTTTTAAAATTGTAAATAAAAAATATATTATAAAATTCGAAAATTACAAATTCAATTGTTGTGATTGGTGGACGATGGATCCAAAAGAAAAAAAATCTCTGATCATATGCCCGCGAAGTCTTACAATACGGCAACCATCACGTAGGGACACGTATCTCTTCTAACTTTAAATTATATTTTTTTTAATAATTTCAATAAAATACAATTTGGACGGACTTGCATTTAAAATTTTTTTTTATAAAATTATACCAACTCCCCAAGGAAAAGTAGTCAAATATCTTGAAAGTTAAGTCACCATCACAATTACAAACTTACCCTTTGTTTAAAAAATAAATAAAATAAGAATATTAACAATAAAATAAATCTTCTTAAAAAAAAAATAATATTAAAATAATTTTCCCATATTTTGGGCACTTCTCCACAATCATTCATATAAATTTGTTTATATAAGGGATTCAAGGATATGTTTTGTTGTGTCAATTTCCTTTATATATATATTTTTAAGAATTTTCACAAATTAATTTTCAAATTTTCAAATTTTTTAATATTAATAAAATATTTTATTTTTAATTAACTTTTAATATATTATTTCATAATTATTTTAATTAATTGACGACATTTAAAATAATTAGCGAGAATGAAGGAAAAGATTAGGAAATTTCATACGGGAAAAGAGAGGAAATGCCTCATTCTTTATTGATCATGATCCATGTAATTAATAAATATCTATGATAAAAATACTATAACTTTTTATAATATAAAAGAAATTAAATAATAATAATAATAAAAAAGGGGGTTGAGACATTGTCTGCTGATGGCTGCCTCCTAAAGGTAAAACCGTTAATCTATCAACATCTAACCGTTTTTTACTCTTTACCCTCCCAACTGTTTTATCGCTCCCCGCCAAAAAACAGTTGAGTATATTTACATTTCTATCCAACAAATACTAGTACTCAACGAAAACTTCACAATCCATCAACCACCACCCTTATGCTGCTCGGAAGCAAGTCTCCGGGGCTCCGGCTAGCAGAATCGTCATCAAGTTCAAGATAAACGATTGTCGATTCTTCTGTTGTTGCGCTGGCGTTGGTGGGTAGGCATAATTTGAGTTTGTGCAAGGTAGGAACCAAGACTTTCTCTATCCATTCTTCTAATCCTGTTCTTCCTAGCAATACACCACTGACAATTTTTTGAAGAGCTTCGTTGCGGATTTCAAAAGGAAGGCCAGTACCCATGATAGTGGAGAATTTTTTGGTGATGAAAGATGTTATGTTGCGCCTAATGAAGCCAAAATCCACAGGTTTGAAGACAATGGCACCGTCTACTGAGTTAAGCAGTTCTTGAGATGGCGGCGAAGTTAAAGGAGTCATTAATAGTCTGTTGTTGAAGCCATGCTCCTCTTCATGATCAACTGTAAGATCGCTTGAATTGTGTGATCCATCTTTATCATCCCCAATATCAGCAGCCTTGTTCAAATCAAATGATGATGCCGGGCCAGTTTCCTTCCTTGGTTTTATGGGTCTTTCTTCGTCTTGAAGCCAACTCGCTCTGCGTTTCACTGTTTTCCCGCGAAGGGATAGCCTTAATTGCCAACCACCACTTGCTAGACTAGTTAGCATCTTTTCATCAAGTGTAATGCCATGAGACAAGAATTTGAAACTATCGGGCAACCAACTTGCAGTGAGAATGAACATAACATTGCCTAGGCTGATCTCACGGCCATAAGAATCAGTCAGCCGGCCTCTCTCTATTGCCCGCTTTATATTTCCTCGGACTACCATATCTGCTTCATCAATGTCTTCAAGCAAGATTACCGAAAAAGGGTTTCCCCTTACTGCATCTACAATTTTATCCAGTGCTGTTTTACCACGGAAGCGAATCTCAGGTTCCTCATTATCACATCTTGAACCAAGAGGAATCGTTATGGGATTCGCCCCAGATACCAGTTTTGATAGTGCTGATGCCATTTTCTTCTTGCCAACTTCATCAGGACCCGTAAATAATAGCCAAGCGTCACCCTTTGCTGCCACCCCTCGGCGTTTTCCATTGCCTAATTTACAATGTGTAACAGTTGTTGCCACTGCAGATGCTGCTTCCTGCTGCCACCATACTTTCTCCATTAAACCTTTGAGAAGCCTCTTCAATGGATCCGCACCATCCAATGCCTTAAAAAATTTGTCACTCTGCAATTCAGGCACTTTGTTCTGTGGTTCAGAAGAGATACACCCCAAGAAATCTTTGACACACCGTTTATGGGTTTTCTCAGGTGTGCTCTCAACAATCTTTGGTCTACCAAGAACCAGATCCGTCCTAACCGGGCTACTGGGGGGGCTATTGGGGGGAGAAGCTGTACGCTCGGATGACAGGCTGGGGACCAGATTTGAGTTCAATTGTAGAGTGTCTCCAAAATTTCTATTTAGTTGCAACTCTGATTGAAATGGTTGGCGAGCATGTGGGTTTGGATTGATTAAGCCCATCAAGGAGAGAGGTGATGGAACAATTCTCTCAGGGCCAAGACCAGGCTTATGGAAACTAGGATGAAGATTCAAGCATACATCATTCCATTTCTTCTGCAAATCATAGCTCTTTTGCTGCAATATTAAATCATGATCTTTAGTCTGTAACAAGGAACCATAAAAACAAACAGCAGTGACTCCCATGCATTCATATGTAATTCATTCAAGTCTTCCATCACAAAGATCAAAAAGTAATGTAAAAGTACGCCCAGCAATTTGACTCAAACTTACTTGTTTCTGATCCACCGTTTTATCATCATCATCATTGGTTTTAGCATTATGCAACCACTGAGGCAGGGGTGGCTTTGCTACTTCTGACTTAACTTCAGACGAGGTTCTTTCAAACTCGTTGAATAGTTTTGCAACCTCCCGTTCATAATTCTGCATACATTGCGGGCAACAACTCATTCTCTTAGCAGGATCCAAGTTCTCAGACACACGGCTTGGTGGAATAGTTGCTGTAGTTTGAAAGCTCTTCAGCGGAGCCAAAGATTCAACAGAGCTACTCAGAATTCCATTGCTCCCAATCCTTGAAAAAAAAAAATAGAGTAAATATGCAATACCCAAATACAGAAATCACCAAATGCAACTAGCAAAGTTTCGGAGATTTAAACTGCATAATTAAAGTATATTCTCCAGAAAAGAAATCCTAAACATGAGGAAGCATGCATGTCCAAGATACCGCCAGCATGAATCACGTACTACACCTTATAACCAAATTAAAAAAAAAAAAATAGAAAAAAAATGGGATATCCGTTCGTTAGGGAAGTTGTGACTTCAAATTAAGCAAGTTCCTCATCTGACAACAAATAGGTCGGTGCTTTGACTTTCCGGGAATAAAAATCTAAAACACCATCATCACGGATTTCATAAACGGCAATTCTTGATAATAATGATCATGAGTTGAACATGCAATAAAAAATTTCATATCTAAAGTCCGTCTGCTAAGCAAATCGTGTAACCAAAACAATTTCAGAGTAACACCAAAAGCCCAAGCATTGATGAACTGGTGTAAAGAAACAAATAACAGCATAGATACCTGGGAAACATCCCAGAAAGAGGAGCTTTAGCAGTTATAGGTACAGCCTGCAGATCCCAGTTATTTTCCATTGAAGGATGATAAACTTGACACCTCAAATAAGTCTCACAAGTAGCTGTGCCGATCAACCATACCCTCCCGGCACCGCCAAATCTCACCACCATCTTCCCCATCTCCGCCACCACCTCCGCCACCGCCTGTTGTTGCTGCTGAATGGCCCCCGAATTTGGCACCCCGAGACTCACCTGTCGCTCAACAAGCCATTTCAAGTCACCCAAATCAAGAATCACCCCTTCTTTCGTAATCCTGCTCTCAATCAATGTATTCAAATCTTTCAACTTTGATACAATTCCAGCTTTATCAGAAGTGAACTCTTTATCTAAACGAATAATTTCAACATTTTTTAACACCCCATCTAATTCTTTACTCTCAATCTTTGTTAATAGTTCTTTCACCACCATCTCTGGCTCTGATTCACCGACCAAAACAGGATTCTTTTTCTTACTCCTCACCAATATATCCATCACTTTTTTAACTTCTTCGCTTCTTGATTGCCCAGACTGAGCTCCACCACTCTGTTGCAGCCTCGGATTCATATACAAATTTCGGGTTGAAGAACGAAATCCCAAACCAATTGGATTCGAATTCGAGACAGGACAAGCGGCATTCAAAGACCGTTCAATTGTGGCCTTCACCTCAGGACTGGAAAATCTAGCTTCACGCATGACTCTGCTGACACTCGGGTCATCAAGAATTGAAATAATAAGCTGTTCAAGCTCAACTTTCACGGCCAACAAAGGCTGCTGCTGTTGGTCCGGACAACCCCGCCGCTGATGAGCCTGAGCACGCTTGAGCGCCGCCATTAGAGCGTTTGAAATCGGCGGGTCAATCCCCGGACTCATAGTCTGAGCGGTGGGGAGACGCTCCAAAGCAACGCTGAAGCAAAGCTCCAAAGCTCTGCACTGAAGAGGGTGAGATGAATTGGGATGAGACTTAATACAAGCTTGTCGAAGAAACCCAGATGGTGATGCCAACAACGTCGCCGCCACATGAAGCGGCGTCGTTTGACCATGATTACGTCGACCGGCTTCAGCTATAGAATGGTTCAAAACATTCGCCGCCTCTGGGGTCAAGGTCTGCTGAATTGTACTCAACCCAGCTCTCATTTGTTTTATTTTCTATAAACAAAAATCCGAAATTGCAATGAAAATGAATCGAAATTTTCGTTCTTTCGTCACAGCAAGCAGGAAACGGTATGAAAATGGATAAATTCTTAGACAGAAAAAACAGGATTAAAAAGAATCAACAAAAGACTTTAACATTAGCATCATGAGCTGTTTGTAAGATTCTGTTTCTATGAGAAGATCAGATCCCTTGCGAAGGAGAAGAACATCTACAAACTCGAAATCCCATTTCTGCCTATATCCTATTTTCTATGCTTTCTCTATCTAAATTGATTCGATATCCAAACACAAATATACTTAAAAGAAAAAAGAAAAAATAAATTATAAAATATGGCTGTAAAAAATAATAAAAAAGAAATCTTTTAACAAATATTACAGTATTAATTAGTTAAGGGGGCAGATGGGTATGAAAAATGTATATTTATTTTTTATTATTATTGAATCATAGAAAGATAGAGAAAGAGAATTTATTGAAAATGGAGGAGTTGGAAGTATTGGCATGGGTATTGTACTAAAGAGTTGCGAGGTTTTCTGGAAACTGCATCCAGGACAGAGAAATCTTTTTCTACTTTTTGTGTGTCATAATCTTGAATGTAAACATTTATTAATTAATAAAAATATATAAAATATATAAAAAAAATTAACTGCTCTTGTCTCTATATATTATTACAGATAATGGGGTGAGAGAAACAAACTTTTTCTAGAGAGAGAAAGGTGTGATGGGGAGAGAAAGAGAATAAAAAAAAGGAGAAAGATTCATTCATTTGTTTGTTTGTAAAGATGAATGAAGTTATCATTTTCATTTTATTTTTATTTTTTGCTCTCTCTAAAAAGATGGTTTAGACCATGTATTGACTGCCTTTTTTTTTTATCTCTCATTTGATTTTTTATCAGTTTTTTTTTCTTTTTTAATTAAAATTCATGATCTAGGACAAGATCTTTACCACACGCTCTTAATAGTGCGTGGTTAATTATTTTATTCTAAATAAGGAGTATGATAAAGGTATGAAATTAGTTTGTTAATTACAATATTTTATGATAAGATATTTCATATAATATATTTTTTTTGGGTATTATTTTAAGATTTATATTAAGATAGAAATTAGTATAAGATTAGTTTCAAATATATTTTATTTAAATTTAGTTTGTATTTCTTTTGATAGCATTTGCATAACATTATTCTTTTGTTTGATAATCTCTTGGCTGTAGATAATAGGGTTTCAAAATTATTTATCAAATGTTACGTATATTCTAATTAGCAGTATAATTAAAAAAGTTTAAATACTTATTTTATGTATTTAATTATTTATTTTTAAAATACTTATTTAATTTCATTAATATTAAGAATAAATTGCAAATCAAATTAGATATTTTAATAATTTTTTTAAAAATGTATAAAAAACATGTTATAAAATATGAACATTCTTTTAGTAATTTCAAACAAACACTAGTAGCTGATAAAAAAGAGAGTAAATTTTATTTAATTTTATTTTAAAATTATTTATAAGTCAACAATATCAATCGTACTGTAAATAGTATTATCTAATTTGTGACCTAAATTACTTAAATAAGAAATGCAACGTCTATAATCCACGCGTTTTGAAAATTAGAGTTGGGATTTGGAATTTTATTTTTCTTTTGAAATAGAAATTTGGAAATTAGAAGTTAATACCAATTTTCTGCTTTTCACACCCAATCCCTGCAAAAGCCATCACACGACTTTAACCTTTCATACTTAATAAAAATCATGTTCTCTCTCTCTAACTTCTTTCTTACGAATAACTTTTTACAATGCAGACAAAAACTTTAATATTATATCATACAACCCCCCAACTTTGTCAATTTTCTCTTCACTAAACCATATTAACTAATCTCCTTTTTAATTATACATCATTAATTAAACAAACAATTAACTAGTTTTAGGGAGAATTAATATTTTAGTTAAATTATAAATATACAATTTGATTACTATATAACTTATTGTTATATTGGTAAGAATTTTAGATAATTTTTACGTATGAATGTATTGAGAAAAAAAAAAAAAGCATACGTGTTTCAAGAATTTTTATTAAGTTTGTTGAAGATTAGTTGGTGTTTAATGGAAGAGAACAAAAATGTTTAACCAATATTGCTTTTTGTATAATCTCGTGACTCAAATATCATTTGTTACCATCAAATTTTAATGTCTTGATTGAAATATAATTAAAGTAAACCAAGAAGTCAAAATAAATAAGTAGATCAAAAATATTATGCCAACAAATATGATAAAAAAGAAAATGAATATATTTTTTTTTTGGGTCAAGTAAAAATAATATATATAAAGAGTAATAATGGTAAATGTTCATAACTTCATTCCAAAAAAAAGAACCCAATAAATGAACCCTTGTATTAATGGGACATGAAGAGCTAAGGAAAATAAATGTGCATCTTTAAATTTTATTATAAAAAGAAAACCCAACAAACTTCATTGAAGCTTTTGACAGAATGATTGTAATTTGGAAAAGTTTCAATTTTAGTGCAAATCAAAATTTAAACTCTTGATACTTTTTTAATATATAATTTCATCAAAAAGCTATATGGTTTATTATGCTTTTATTTTATTTTTTTATCAATGATTAAATTTATTTTAATATTGTCAATTTTGAGCTCACACTTTAGAGAATGTTTGTATATAACATATCAACATTGTACTGTTTTATATAATTAATAATTATAAACCCCTTATTTAAAAACATTATAAAATTTATATATTGCATCTTTTTTATATTTGCATAATTATATAAAATTATAAAAAAGTTCTTGAATCATTAAATGCTTTGATTATGGAACAATCCTACCCCTCACATGCTCAACCGCCCTATAAAATCTAACATTTAATATGTTGCAGCTCAAGTTGGATCAATTTGGACCGCTACTTCTTTTGAAGTCGGCAGGAGAGAAGAACAACTTTTCAATTTTAATAACATAAAAATGATTTTTTTTTTTAAATTATCAAAAATAATGAATTTGTGGGTAGAGAAGGTTATTTTAGTAATTGACAAAATATGTAGAAATTATAAATGAGCTTGTAATACAACTCTAATGATGACATTAAAGTAGAATAATAGAATAACATGGTGTTTTAGACTTTTAGTCATGGTGATATAATGGCTTAGGAGACTTGGTTTACAAATCACATATTTGTTAATGTTAAATTAAATATCATGTAAAGAAAGTAGTAAGACCTTTTGACCATAGATTAAGCACCATCATTTCATTTTGAATTAAAATTGTTTAGGGTGCTATAAGTCTATGTTACATTTGAAAGCAAGTTAATTTGTTGCAATATCCTAAATCATATGATTTACTTGTGTAACACTATTACATTTATATATAAAAAGTTTTATCACCGCACACATTAAAGTCATCTTATCTTATACACAAACAGAAGTTAAAAAAAATTGTCTTCCGAGTTTGTTCATTATTGTATGTATTGTTATTAAAATTACAATATCACAATAAAAATGAAACCCTAAATAATAAAAATAACTATTTAAAAATATTTTATCAATTAAATCAATTAATACCCACATATACAAACCACCATAAACTTAATTCACTCCAAAATCATTATGTTGTATTTAAAACCCGTCATATACAACCCTTAAAGGGAAGGCATTCAAAGCTCTAAATCGATAGCACACTTAATGAAGTTAGTAATAGCTATGGCCTCTCAATCAAGACTCAAATAAAATAAAACTAAGTAATAAATAATTGGAATGAGTGGTGGGAATGAGATGGGAAGAAGAACACAAGATGATTTGATCATATTTATTGATTACGATTATTATTATTATTATGTAAATAATAATACCCACATCATATAATACAATTTTAAAATATTGCTTTTGTTTGATGTGTTAACTTTCTGGGATTCTAAACTTCTTTCTTTCTTTTTGAAAGAGGGATTCCTAACTTTACAAGTCTTCTTTTTCCAAAAAGCGAAAAAGCTAGAAGCAGAAATAGGAGTAGTACTAGAAGCACTGTTTTATTTTTTCTCCCTGTTATTGGCTCCAACCAAAGTCATCATCATATTCCCTTTTCTGTAACGCACGCTCTCCCTTCTTCTTCCCTTCCCTTTTACGCGTTTTTCAAGCTGCCTCAATCCTTGCATCTACAACTACTACAAACTTTTTGACAACCTTCCAACGCCTCACGCGCAAAGAATAACGCCTCTTGAAACAACATCTTAGGAATAATTTATTTTATTTATCTTAGTTTTATTTACACTATTCCAATATTTAGGAATAGATTTTTTAAGATTTAATTAAAAACTTTGATTTTTTTTTTTTTTAATTAGTTTTATCTTTATAAGTAATTTATGATACACTGAAAAATATTTAGAATAAAAAAATCGATGAACAAAAGTAAAAATAAATATTTTTTAATTTAATAGAATTAAAATATTTTTTAATTAAACTTTAAAGATTTATATGTCCTTTATCCTATTTAGTACTCATAAATTAATAAATTTAAAACCTCACTTTTAAGAATAAGTGTTAAATTTTATAAAATTGAAATTTGATACTAATATATGATTAAAAAAATATATAAAATTTTTGGTGATGATGAGGATAATTTACTAACTATATCATTGTTTTATCGTAAAATAAGTTTGTAATAGAAATTAAATACCATCTAATATATGTTTGAAAATTTATTTGTTATTAGACTTATATTTACACAATTATATAGGCAAAGTTGCAATATAAATGCATGTATTGTGAATATTATCTACTTTTAAATATTTTTTAACTTTTATTATAATTTTTAAATTTATACTAAAATTAAAAAAAATATAATAATATGTATGACCTGAATTACAATTGAATTCCTCATTTTTCATTGAATATAAATAAAGCAATTGCAAAGTTAAGCATTTTTCATTGTTGTATTCATGGATTAATTTGTTATTTTATCGAAATTTAGGAACTGAAGTGTTATTAGATCTGTCAACCGATCCTGTCCGTTAATCTCGTTCAAATTGGTTAAAAAGTAAATTAATAATTAAGCAAGTAAAGAATAAAAAGTTGTTGGTTAAAAAACTTAACGAATGTATCGCGACAAATTGAAAGAGTTGTCGTGTAGGAAGAAAAGCTGACGCGTAAACCTTAGTCAAATTTTCCTTTTCCAGAGACCCACATCACACAAAGAGAGAGAAACAAAGAAATTTTCAACTTTCCACATTTATTACCGAAAACGTATCTTTTGTCCCTTTATCTATTGTGAAAGTACTATTATGCTCTTATTTGTTCATTAAATATCAACCATGGCCGTTTTGTCAACATCTGAAAATGGGTCCTCAAAATAATTTTATTTAACATCTCGATGGTATTCGAGGAAAATATGAATTCTCAAAATGATCTTTATAATTTATAAAAATAACAAATAAGTCCTCAAACTTATCATTTCTTTCAAAAATAATATTAGAGATTCAAACTTTTTATGTAAATTCTTATACACAAACTCTTGATATGATAATATTAATTGTTTTATAATTTACATTTTTTGTTATTAGTAATAGTATTAATTTTATATTTTTATTATTAATCAACAACAACATTTCATGTCAATTTGTATCAAAAATTTGTACAAAAAATTTATATCTTCAATAATATTTTTTGTTTTAGTGTTACTTCGGCAATCTTAGAGAATTATTGCCCTTTAGTAAAATAAAAATTAAAATTTTTGGTAACCATTTATTACCACAGCAAATCATAAGAAATACTGTTTATAAAAATACATAATTTAAAATAATTTTCATAATCGAAAACTTCTAACCCATAATATAAGAAATTTAAGTTTCTTAAATAAAAATTGAATATAATGATCTATATATAAACTAATTAGATAAATAAATATTATTCTTTACAATTAAGTATTCATATAATTGTTTTATTATCCTAGAATTGAGAGATATGGGGAGAAGTAAAGCCCATAAGTATTCATCGAAACTGTTGTTAATCAAAGATTCAAATTCAATAACGATGTATTTTTTGTGGACCTCCCTTTGTACAAAAAAATCAATAAAGAGAAATTTGCTTGACAATGAAGAACTTAAATGCACTCTCTATAGTGACCAATTGTTTCAAGTAACCTAACTACAAGTTAGGTGAGAAGTTAGTCAGAAAAATCTTATCTATCATATTCAATATAGTTAAAGATTTAATCAAATATAATTCACGAATAAAAAATTTATTGGGCAGATTAATTAAATCAATTTTTTTTTTTACACACGCGCCATATGACTTTATATCCCACAAAAATGTCATTTTTTAATATTATATAAGTTGAAAATAATTTTTTTTAACTCATGATATGAGTAGAATTTTTTACTTAAATTTGTTACATTCCTCTGAAATTTTTATAGGTTGAGTTTACTAAAACTTATAATTTTTTTTTTCATTTGTTTATAAGATATTGTTATTGCATATAACTAAGAGTTGTGTTTTGCATGATTAAGATATATTAATTTTAAGTTTAGTTTCAAATTCAATAATACCTAGCGATCAAAAGCATGATTGGAAACTTGAATTCAACTCTAAAGTCTGTCAAATCAATAAGAAAAATAAAACAAAATTTGACACATGTTGTTTCCACAATTTATTTCTTCTAATAGGAAATTGAGTACTTAATTCAATTTAATAATAAATTTAAAATGTACCAAAACTTTGGGCCCAAATAATTATTACATGTTAAGCTTAAATATATTCAATTTTTTATTATTACTAAAAAATTTTAATTATTTTTTTATTTTTTCGAGATTTAGAAAATAAACTAATAATTGTACTTACTTGCAAATGGCACTCATAAAATATAATGTCATATCATGGTAACAAACATTGTGATATATCATTATGTCTTTGTTTTTCATTTAGTGAGACATTGCAAGTAGTTGTTTATATATGGATACCGTTTTATATAAATTGTGATTTTGATTTGCTTTGATTTTCTTTCAAATTTGTTCTTGTTGTTATCATACAAAGTTAGAATAAACATGAAAGATAATGCATCAAGAAACGAAGAAAATTATTTGCAATAGCGTTTGGGTTGGCAAAATTGTGTTTGTACCAATTATTATAGTACAAATTGAGAAAAAAGAAAATGATTTAACTATTGAATCAAGTCCTATGTTATTAGCATTGAAGTTAAATGGTGAGGAGAAGGCCATATAGATTTTAAATGAAGTATATCATATCATTAAGGAAAGAAATTAAACAAAATATTGTGATTTTTCACATTTCGTGTTAATTAAAATGAATTTGTTATAAATTTTAAGTTATAATTTTTTTTTTAATTAAACAGACTCATTGTATTAGCCAGAAACTACTTAATTCTCATTTTTAATTATTTATGTTTTATAATTTAGTTTCTTTGATTTGTTTTAATAAACTCTATTACTTTATTATTATTTTTTTTAATATCAAACTATCATAGTTTTAGGTGTCCTACTTCTTTTTCTACATAAGGTGGATTCAATAATGTTTAGTGCAATTATTAAGGATTGAAACATTATAGTAAGTACAAAATGAAGGAAAATAATGAATGTGGAGGGACCTAAAATGAATGGTATAAATGGGAAACTTTGAATGCTATTGTCTTTATTCCTTGACAATTTTGTACTCCTTGCTTTGCTATTAGGGAGAAGGTGGGGAATGAAGATAGAACAACTTTAGAATTTTATTTTTTGTAAAATTAAAACAAAAATAAAAAACATGTAAAATTACAGATGTGTTTATATAGATAGATAGATAGATAGATTCTAAATCTTATTTGTAACTTTAAAAGTAAAAAAAAAAAAAAAAAAAATTGTGAATTCAATCACCCTAAAATTTTGAAAACATAAATGAAAAAGTAAGTATTCTTGAACAAGCTCTCTTCATTTGTCTCTATTTCAGCCTAAGTCATAAGCATGATACTGTAATAAAACCTCCTACTTCAATAAAGAATTTGGTGATCTCATCAACTCTAACCCCTTTTACACATTCCCTCCTTTAGATCCATTTTCATGATTCTACTATCTTTCTTTGGGTTAGTTTGAATTGAAATAATAAATAAATAAATAAAAAGAAAAAAATTCTCTCTCTCTAGATTATTTCACCTTTTGTATCATTACTAAAAGGTGTTGCTTTGTAGTTGGTTCCTTCATAAGGGAAAAGTTTTCCCCACTACCATCAATCTATATGCCTTTTCATTTCATCCCACCCCACCAATAATGGAGAAACCATGATTCAAAAAAATGAAAAAAAAGAAGTCTTTATTATTATTATTATTATTATTATTATTATTATTATTATTATCCAAGAAAGGATTGCTATATGAACCAATAGCCCAATTTGAAAGGATCTTCAAAACCAAATCTCCTTTCCTTCATGTAATTGATAAAGTAGCTACAATTATTTTTGACCTATTAAAACCTCAAAAAGGAGGTTGCTTTTGCTCTCAATTTCAAATCACAATTGATCAATTTATGATCATTGACAGAAAAAAAAAAAAAAAAGAAGAAAAGAAAAGAAAAGCCTTCTCTCAAAGACTAATTGATGGAATATCACGAGACAAAGGGGCCCGTAACTCTTTTCACTAGTGCAAGCTAAAACCCCCCAATCTTTTTACACCATTTATACATATTCATATTTGGTGTACATAATCATGTTATGAAGGTCAAACTTTAAGCAAACACATAAGAACAAATCACTCACGGCTGGGGGAGAGAATAGAGAACCCATAGCCACTACTTACTCTTCTAAAAAGTTTTGGTAGCTTCTTGCACTCAAAGCAAGTAGACTTTTTCCTCTCTCCCCTTTTCGAGTTTTAGAATAAAAGAAAGTGGTATTGCTTTATGCTTAGATGAATTTGGGCATGAGAAGCACCAATCAAGCAAAAGATGACCTTTGGTTTCCCCTTTTTACAATCGAAGAATTATTGTACTATCCTTTTGTTTTTTGAAAAAATATATAATATAAATTTATGAAAAGATTGAATGTGATGTCTAAAATGGTATTTCCATTTAAAAAAGACAAAAGAAATTGTTAAATGTTTTATTTAAAACTTGGAAAAGCTGTTATGGAAACACTTTTTTTTCCTTAAAAAAATATTCTCTATTTTCAATGCAAGATATGTACAAGAATATTGTTTAAAAATAAACTAAACCACTCAATTAATTTGGATTATCTTTTAAAATTTAGGAATATTTAAAATCAAAAGTATAACGCACACTTTTGCTTTTTAGTAAGTATTTATATCTTTTTCTTTTTCATATTGAGTATCCAATGACAACATCTTAATTTTAAACATACTCTTGATCATATGAACAAAAATTATAAATAAAATATATAATTACCTTCGTGATAAATTTTCATTCATTTCACCCTAACAAAAATTCTTCCTACATAAGCATCAACAAAAAGCTAGATAGTCCAAATAGTATAGAGAAACTTCAATAATTATGAAAGGAGGCACCGCCCCATAGGAAAAGATTTCACATTTTTTTTTTCCATTGATTTAATTTTATCAAGAGTGGACAAATGGAAGATGCCAAAATTCCCACCTCAAAAGCTTTTTTTGAAAGAACATGGCATCTACTTCCTTCAACTTTTGGAGAATCCTTAGGAATTACTAACAATAGAAAATCCCACTTAGAAAGAAGCAAGGAAAATAGAAAAAAAAGAAAGGCTACTTTTCTCCACTAATGGTGTGAAAGTTTGGCTTTGTCAAAAGCAGTTATGCCCTATATATATGCTTTCCACACAAGTATTTAAACTACTTTATTGGAAGAAATTAAGAAAGAAAAAGAAAAAGGATTCTAACAATGACCTACTCTTTTGGATACATATGTGATAGCTAGGAATTAAAACATTCATATGCCTACGTGAGTCACTTAAGCTTTACATTAACGTGCCAAGCTAATGAGAGAGTACAATTAAACCATAAAGTTAGATTTTAAAATGTGTTTTTAAAAGTTAAGACAAATCTTTTGAGATACCCATCTTCAAAAAGGGACCTACGTAATACATTTCTTAATTATATATCATACAATATATAATTTGTGAGAATGTAAAAGAGGATAAATTAATAAGATCCTATAGTAATTAAGTGGTTGGTAATTATGACTTGGTTTACTCATTTTATAATCATAACTAATTCTAATTGTCAACAAACTTTGCATGGCAATTCTAAACTATCTAAATTTTTTCTTTTAGAAAAAATTAAATTATTGAGTTTATGTTATTTCTTTTGTTAAAAATTTTTTAAACATTTTATAATCACATCTAACTCTAATTTTCAACAATATTTGATGGCTAGTCTAAACTATTCAAATTTTTTCTTTTAGAAATAAATTAAATTATTGAGTTTTTGTCATTTCTTTTGTTAAAAAATTTTAAATTAAAAAATGGTCGATTCAAGGATTGTTAATTGAAAGCTCTAGGAATTTTCACTTTTTTTATTTTTTTTATATATTTTTTTTTTACTTTTAAAAATTTTGCCTAAATAATTTACTATTTTATTTCATTTGACACCTTTCCCCCCCTCAGAAGATTGCATTACTTAAAAGAAGCGCTTCTTCTATAGCTAGCCTTTAAACTTTTCATTGCAATTTTACCTAATAAAGTCTTTTAATCTTTTACGGGACTTTGTGTTGAAACAAAGGAAGTCACAAACTTTATATAATCCCTTGTGAAAAGATTAAAGATTGGTTTTAAAAGTAAAATACAAGCATGCTCATATCCAACTTTTATTCCAATTAAATCATTCTCATGTGTATCATTACAAATCCATCAAGCTCCTACAAGACCCTACTCATAATATATTTATTTATTATATTTAAAACTTTCATTATTAATTAACTTTAAATTTGAGTACAACCCACTCTTAATTATACTGGGTCATACTACTGTACTCCTTTATTTGCACAATTCAATAAATCGAACTATTAGGTGGCAGATTCAATTCCAGGGGACCACGAAAAAGACAAGAATATATTGCAATTAATGCAAAAATGTTCAATTATTATTTTGGAGGATAATAATAAAATTTAAAGGGTTTTCACGATTTCCTTCTTTATCATATTCTGAGATGTTAATATTCGAATATGATTAATGATAAAAAAATAAACAGTTAAATTTACTCAATCAAAATTAATGTTTTATTTATACAAGTCGACTTTAATGTAGAATGACTGATCAATATTCAAATTTTTAAGTCCAAACAATTAAAGGGACAGCTTTAAATTAATAATACTTTAAAAATGGCTTTTTAGCAATGCTGTTAGGAAAGATTCTGCTTCTTCTGTTTGTCAATCGAGAGCAAGACAGAAAAGACACCCCCAATAATTCATGCATTTTATTTCAATATACATACATATATTCCCCATTTTTTAATTTCAAATGTAACAATCCCTAGATTAAAGGCACAAATCAAGTTCCATTAATATATATGATTAATTAATTAATTAAGTTTAATCAAACGAAGCATAATATCTTTTGCACTGTATTCTAACATGCGAATGGAAGTAACAAATTAAAATGTGCATGGGAGACAAAGCTGGCTTTGCTGCGAAGGATATGAATTAAAAAAGAGAAACTTAGAAACTTTAGAGTTAGCTTGTGTTCGGTTTTGGTCAGAAAAAATATATGATGCAAAGTGATTGTGCTGTTTGGTTGGACTGTCGACTTCTTGTATTGTGGTCCTAAAGAGAGAATCCAAATCTTCCTGAAAGATTCAGATTAATCAATCAATATTTTTTGGTAGAAAAAGAAAAATATCCATCTAATATAGGAGTATATGGAAGATGTCTAGCTCTATGAGCTATTGAATGCGATCCATAAATATAAAGAAACATGTATATGAGCGAAAATCTTGATCTCTTTCAATATATATCTTCAACAGTAGATAAAGATATTGATTGAATTTTTTATTTGAAGCCTTGGTGATAATTCAAACAGCATATGATATTATCTCAAGTGTCAAGAACAATGAAGATATTGACATGTGTAACAACTATGCGTTTATATTACTTAAACCGGGATTTTATTCGATAATTAAACAAGACTTTGAAAGATGTTATTTTCTAATGTGATATTAGCGTCAATATCTCTTATTTGAACCTCAAAGTCGTTCAAATCGAGTTCTCATGAATTTATCAGTTGTTAATCTCGATCTCATTAAACTAGAATCAACATCTTGTGAATTAGAGTCAATATCTTGTGGATGTGTTTGAAACTCAAGGTCTCATTTAATGTGTGTCTGTAGTCCTACCCCATTTGGTATCCCTGATGTCCACGTTTTACATGAAGACTCTTAAACATAATTAACTTTAGATTTTAGGTAAAATAATAATTTCATTAATAAATAGGTCAGTAGTTTCAGGTCAACTGCCTGGAGTTGTTCATCCAACTCATTCTTCAAGAAATTTTATTCTTTTCAAACTTCTTTTATTCTTTTTTTTTTTTTTTTGAACTTTTGGGATAGAAATTGAATCAGGAGTATAACAGGATTCTCTCAGAGCTCAAAATGTAAGGAACAAGACAAATAACATATGGCACCGTAAATGAACACTCATATATGCGATGCAATGAAGCATGCCTTTTGCCTACAAAGCTACAGAAACAAAAAGCTGAAAAGGCTGACTACACATACCGACAGAAGACCAAACACTAACCAAATCGTACATTTTACAGGCCGGGAAAATATATAGACATCTAAGGAGAAGGGAAAAGTGAGACCAGATACATCTGCTTCAAAGATTTTTCTGTTGGGGGTATGACAAATTTTTTCTGAGTAGCAGTTACTTTTTTTATTTTATATTTTGCAATAATTTTTTTAAAAATTTGAGTATTATGATAAATTCTCTTATAAATTATTTTTTTTAATTATTTTTATAACGTAATAATTATTATATTCTTATATTTTTATAATTTTTATAAAAATTAAAAAAATTAAAATATAATTTATAAATGTTTTTTAAATATAAATTTTATATAATTTTTAAAAATTTTTATGCTTTTATAAGAATTTGAAGTATAATAGTTATTATCTTATAAAAAAATAAAAAATTAAAAAAAATTAATTTAATAAAAATATTTATTATGATACTCAAATTTAAAAATTTTTTTTATCACAAAGTATAAAATAAAAAAATATTTGTCATTTGAAAAAATTATAGGGTACTCGTCTTTCCCTTTTTCTGTTTGCTTTCGATAGAAAAGGTGAGAAAAAACTAAAAAATTAGTTCAAAACATGCGCGTATAACTCTGAACACAAACTGTGGAAATTATTTATCATGTCAGAGAGAAAATTCAAAGGTGGCTTTGTTTGTCGAATGAATGAACGAATGAAAGCATGCACATGGGCACATTAGCCGATGAAACCTATCTTTTTAACAACTTTTATCGAGAGTTAAAACTAAACACAGTTCAATAATGAAGAAGAAAGAAAAAGAGAATGAAAAGAATGGAGTTTTATTTTTCTTTCCTTTTGCCATGAAACAAAGTGTCATTGCTTCTTCTCTTTTTTCCTTGCCTTGTTTTAGTTTTAGTTGTATAGGGTTATGGGAATTGCGTTCTTATCAAACTTTCCTTATGATTTGGAAAATAAATAAATTAGTTCATACATTTATGCTTTCTCTAAAATTAGTCTTATCGTTTATATATATATATATATTAAATAAAATAAAAAATAGTGCTAAATATCCTAATTTATATCTCTATATATGTATACTCTAAGTAACGTAAAAGTTAATATCTCAAGTGATTAGTATTTTTAGTACATTTAAATTTAATATATTAGGTAATATTGCAGTGATACGTAAGTTTTTATATTACTTAAAAAACAAATATTAAAATATAAGTTAAAATTATATTTAGCAATGTTCTTATTGATATTTAATAAATTGGTGAGCTTTTATAATTATATCCCTGCTTTAATGTATCAAAAACATGAAAAAAATCAGATAAATTCATCCCATTTCTATCTGTAAGAAAATAGCTCCAACAAACATATAAATTTTTGAAGGATTTGCCATTACATGGTTTAACTTTGATTAACATATTAAAATATTATTTTGTATGAATTATTTTTACTTATTCAATAAACATAAACTTTTAGAGCTAATCACTCAATATTTTATATATATATAACATCTTATAGTTTTATTTCAACACTTATGTGGTATTATGCAGTGCCTAAATCTCAAATATATATGCCTTAAAAGTGATAAAAAACAGGATTGCATATTCGCACAGTAAAATTTTAAAATTTTTCGAATTTAATTAAGAATTCATGTAATAACCTAATATTTTATGAGTTCTGAATTCGTAACTTTTTCAGATGATTAACTTGATGAACCATTAAAATGCAGATCTTCAAACTCGCGTCTTTATGATATTCATACGATCGAGAATTAATAGAATTTCAAAATGCTAGTTTCCTTTCTCGGCTCTCTTTTTGTGTTCATTCCTTATTTTTTTCTCAAAAAAAAAAGCTCTTATAAAAAATATAACCTTAGGTACACAATTATAAAAGGCATCAAAACGTATTTTTTTATGATATAAATTAGGGTTTCTATGAATTTGGATTCAATGAATCCATTAATAAGTAAATGGCTCATTATTTATATTTGGACATGGTCTTACACATAAAGCCCAATCTATTTAATTAAGTTTAACTAAAATATTTAGTTAATCTTAATTAATAAAATCAACCCAAATATAACAGTCAATTTACGTTAAGAGTTCACAAACTTAATAAATTTATCTTATAAATTTATATATCCATTATTTTTGATCTTATGTGTGATCCAATAGGTTCTCAAAACATTGACAATAATACTATAATTTAATTATAGTACTACAAGTCATGAACGATGTCTAGTAACACATCATAATTATTTAAGTAACGATAATATGAATGGTTCATCGTCACCTTAATCTGTGACTAATATTATTGTATACTTTAATTTTTTTTTGTCTTTGATACCTAATTGAACACGAGATATGGAATGTATTACTCTCGTAAAGTTCAATCTTTATAATTCTTTGATATCTAGAGTATAATTATCCAACCAAATGAGATTAATATTCCTATATTGATTCACTTGAGTATGGCCATGCATTTTCATAATTATACTTAATCAAAAGGCCCAAAAGTATCACTCTTATTATATAAGAGGAGATAAATTCTATCTTAATTAAATATCTCTCTCTACATGATTTATAATATATCCAATTATTTTCTTTATAGTCTATCCTGTTACGGATGATATTTAAAAATATGAAAATATATTATTCATCATATTGGAAACTATGATGATCTCAAGTCAAAGGCTCACATACACTATTATTACTATGAGAATTATTTATGACACTTATATAATAATTTATGTAGTGTTCTCATGACGAATCAGTCTAGTACATTATTTCTCTAACTTGTACTTATGTATTAATTTTATATCTTATATCATGACACATCTCATGTTGTTATTAATCACTACATATACTAGTCTTAACTTATTATTATTGCCCTATATATGATAACACTTGATTAGAAAAGTTTAAAAATAATATTCAACTAATTGAACCTTCTATTTTAAGGATATTATTATATTTATTAAAATACAGAGATATATAATAATAAAATATTATATTAAGTTAACAATGTCATGATATATAAATATACCAAATATCTAAAATCATGATTAGATCTTAGGGCATATGCCAACAATCTCTAACTTGTATTAAATTCAATCTCCCATATATCTAATACTAAAAGATCTTGTGTAATGATTATGCTTTTATTGTGTCAAGGGCTTCATCAATGAGTTAACGATATTTCATCTGTTAGTATTCTGCATATCTTTACATTACCTTTCTCGATGACCTTTCAAATGAGATAGAAGAGCCAAAGTATATATTTGGATCGTTGGTAAGATCTTAGTTTCTTTACCTATGCAATAGTCTCATTATTATCACAATAAAGCTCTATAGGGTCTGTATAGCTCAAAATAATTCCTAATTTAGTAATAAACTTTCTGATCTAAACAACTTCTTTTACTGTATCAGAGATAGCAATATACTCAGTCTCTGTTATAGAATTAGCCACTATTCCTTACTTCAAACTTTTTCAATTCACAACTCTATTATTAAGGCAAAATAGATAACCTAATTGTGATCATGAATCATCTTTATCAGTTTAGAAGCTGGCATTAGTGTAACCATTTACAATGAGCTCTTCTTAACCTTTATAAATCAAGAATATATCATTTATTCTTCTAAAGTACTGAAGAATATTCTTAACAGCTATTCAATAACACTCACCTAGATCAGTTTGATATTTATTCATTGCACTTAAGGTATACGAGACATCGAGACAAGTACATATCATAACATACATGATAGACTCTATTACGAATGTATAAAAAATTTTACTCATGTACTATCTCTCTTCTGGTATTTTAGGATAATAATCTTCGAAAAGATTTATACCATGTAACATAGGTAAAAATTTCTTCTTAGATTTTTGCATGCTAAACCTCTTTAGCACTTTATTTATATACGCACTTTGATTTAGACCAAACAATCTTTTTGATCTATCTTTATAGATCTTAATACCTAACACATGAGTAGTTTTACCTAAATCCTTTATTTTAAAATATTTTTCAAGCCATACTTTCATAAATTACAAAGTAAGAATGTCATTTTCAATAAGCAGTATGTTATTTACATATAATATTAGAAAAATAATAGTGCTCTCACTAGTCCTTTTATAAACACAAGGCTCATCTTTATTTTTAATGAAACTAACCTCTTTGATTGTATTATCAAAATGAAGATTTCAGTAAGAAGCTTACTTTAATTCATAAATGAATTTTTATAACTTGCAAATCTTTCTAGCATTCTCTAGAGTGACAAAACCTTCAGGTTTGTATCATATACATATCTTTTAATAAATTTATATTAAGAAATGTAGTTTTGATATCTATTTGCCAGATTTTATAATCATAAAATGCAGCTATAGTAAGTAAAATCTAAATAGATTTAAGCATAACAACTGGAGAAAAGGTTTTATCATAGTCAATAGTATGAATTTTTTAAAAATTTTTTGTAACTAATCGCCCCTTAAAGATATGTACATTACCATCCATGTTAGTCTTTTTTTTAAAGACCCACTTATATTTAATAGGTTTTATTCTTTTAGGTAGATTCACTAAGGTCCATACTTAGTTAGTGTACATGAATTCTATTTTGAATTTTGTGGCCTTAAGCTATTTCTCATAATCTGAGCCCATTATTACTTCTTGATAGGTCATAGGCTCATCTCGATTCATGAGCAATACATGGCCATACTGAGTCATAAAAAGTCTATATCTCTCTGGCTCATAATGTGCTTTATTAGATCTTTGTAGAGCTTGTGTTATCAGAGCATATTCTTGTTCAATAATAACTTGTGAACTCTCCTTAAGTTTCATCTGAGTCTCAACCTTTTCTTATGGATTTCGAATTTCTTCGAGTTCTATTTTCTTCTTATTTATTTTTTTTGAGATGAATTCTCTTTTCAAGAAGACACTAATTCGAGCAATGAATACTTTTTTCTCAATAAGATTATAAAAATAATATCTTTTAGTTTTTTTTGAATATCCCACAAAGAAATATTTGTCAAATTTAGGTTTAAGTTTTTAGAGATTTGACATTTAATGTAATTCTCATAGTCCTAAATCTTTATAAAAGACATACTGGGATGCTTACTAGTCCATATCTCATATGAAGTTTTATTAACTAATTTAGATAAAATACAATTAAGCGTGAAAGCAGCTATTTTTAGAGTATGTCCTCAAAAGAAGTTAGAAGATTTGCATGACTCATCATAGAACGAACTATATCTAATAAAGTTTGATTTCTCCTTTCAAATTCACTATTTTATTACGGTGTAGTAGGAGGAGTAAGTTATAAAACTATTCCATATTTTTTCAGATGATTATTAAAATCTTGGCTTAAGTATTCTCACTTATATGATCCAAATGACAATGCCAGAGATATATAAGATTTAAATCATTTGATTTAATCCTTTTCGTATTTATGTTATAAACAGGTATATTAAGATCTAAAATATAGAGTCCATTAATCATATGTGCATTATCATAAAACACATCATTTAAATAAATAGAATAACATTTGTTCTTTATTATAAATGAATAACTAATCTTATCCAAACAAAAAATTGAAATAATATTTTTGATCAATGAAGGTGCAAAATAATAATCCTCTAATTCTAAAATAAGTCACGAGGACAAAGATAAAATATAGGTTCCTACAGTTAATGTAGCAACTCTTGCTCTATTTTTAACTCGTAGGTCGACTTTACCCTTTATCAATGTTCTACTCCTTTGAAGGTTCTATAAATTAAGACAAATATGAGAATCACATTCAGTATCTAATACCCATAATACAGAAGTAGATAAATTAACTTTAATAACATAAATACTTAAAGCAGTAATCTGACTTCTTTTCTTTTTAAAATCTTTCAGATAGACTTTACAATTTCTCTTCTAATCTCACCACAATGGATGCATGTCCCTTTTTTAGGTACTTTATCTTTAGGTTTTAGTGCAGATGCATTAGGCTTGAATTTCTTTTTGAAATCTCTTTTTTTTTTTACCTTTTGTCTTGAACTTGCCCTTACCCTTTTGCACCATTAATATGTTATTGGGCTTAGACTTTTTCATATTTGCTTAAACTATTCTTAACATGCTGAGCAACTTGAAAAAAGAATTATCCAATTCATTCATATTATAATTCATAATGAATTGATCATAGTTATCAGGTAAAGATTACAGAATTGTATCAGTAGCCAACTCTTAGCTTAAAAGAGATCCCAATCTCTCTAAGTTTTTAATATATCCAATCATCTGGAGTATATGAGCACTAACTAGGGTTCATTTTGTCGTTTTGCACTAAAATAGCGTTTTAAAGATATCATACCTTTCTTGGCATGCCTATTTTTGATAAAATTTCTTGAGGTATTCAATTATATCAAATGTCTGCATTTTTTTTATATTGTTTTTGAAGATCTGGTATCATCATAGCTAACATGAGATAACTAACATTTAATGCGTCATCTTGATGCTGTCTATGAGCATCTTTCTTAGCCTGTAGAGTATTGGTAGTAGGTGATTCAGGTATAGGATGCTCTAGGATATAAAGTTTTCTTTCTTACTTGAGGACAATTTTCAAGTTTTTATACCAATCTAGAAAGTCTGTCCCATTTAACTTATCCTTCTTAAGGACTAATTACAGTGATAATTTATTTGTTTTATATAATGTCATAATGATCTACAACAAATATGCAAGAATAAATAAGTATCATGCATTAGACCATATAATAAAATTAAATAATACTCTTATTATTTTCTTTAAATTAATAACTCTTACTATTAATTTGAAAAAATTAGATTTTCTAGGAGGCCAAGATTCATATTTCACTTTACTTGGGTTAGCTTTAGCTAATTGTCCAAAATTTAGTTATTTAGGTAGGTAACACTTACCAATTACATCATATGTAACTCTTAAATAATTGAGTAAATAACCTTTATTCTAACCGATCTAATAGACTAAATCTCAATTTATGTCTCAAGGTTCGTAATTTGATTAAGACTAGTTAAGTCTAACCCAATAACTAGTATTTGAATATCACCATTATCCTATCGTAACTTATCAAAATTGATATGATACTTTGCTTTAGCAAATATACGCATAACTGATCGAGGTTTTGAAGAGTGTTATCATTAGAAGGTCTTAACTTAATATTTTATTTATGAAAAATTTTATTTATTATATTATGATTTTACCACTTATTATTCATCATGTATCTTATATATTAATTTAATTAATTAAATTTTATATTATGTCATGCATCTTATATACATAATATTTTAAATCATGCATCTCATACATATATAATTCTATATTATGCATCTCATACATATATAAGAAAATAAATTGACATAGTTATAGCCTATTTTACATCAATAATCTCAAGCCAATAGAATGATCGACAAGTCCACTTAGGATAAAGAAGACTTTATTAAGTGGTTGCAACTTCATAAAATTTCTTCTATCCTTTAGATATCCATATATGATCGCCAATTCTTTATCTCCATAATTTTTAAACTCTTTATTTCTTCGTTTACATAACATAATATACATAATTTGATAGGAACCTCGAGTTACATTCGAGGGAATTTAGATGAGAAAAGAATATACATTCAGAAATTATTTAAAGAGAAGGCATGATATACGGACCATATTATAATTACAATAATATATTAAACAATCTAGTTACATTAGTCTTTTAGGCTATAACTATGCACCATGCTTAAATAAAACATGTATTCATAAAACATAGAATTATATTATCAATGCAATATAAGCAAAGTAAAATTATAATGTCAGCCATACGTATAAAGACCCTACAATTACGGCGGTCTCGCTAGCCAGTTAATGAACGGGTCAAGGGGCAACGTCCTTTGTGGAGATTGGGGGTAAAGCCTTTAAAAGGTAAACAAATTTTATTAATTGCATTTGGATTGTAATTTAATCGCATTTAATCAATGGTACATAGATCCGTTTAATTACATTAAAAGAATTTATGTGCAATTATTTAATTATATTAAACAACTTGTATGTTATAAAACTAACCAGATCTAATTTGAATATATTCGATCGCATTAAATAGATTTATATAGCATGCCAGATCTATTCAGTTCACATTATTTTTATCCATTTAATCGTATTAAATAGATTAAAACATATTTTAGTTGTACAATCATATTAACATCACAAAATAAAACATATTATTTTTCATCAAAAATGATTACATGGTTTAATCACATTAAACATAGAACAATAAGATCTCATCAAATTAAATTATCATAAACCAACCACAAAAACGATTAAGTTAATTGTAAGTGGTTCTGATACTACTGATAGAAAACAAGATTGCATACGTGCATAATATAATTTTAAAATTTTTTGAATTTAACCTAGGATCCATGCGATAATCTAATATTTTATGAGTTTTAAATTCATATATTTTTTTAAATGATTAACTTGATGAACTATTAAAATATAGATCTTTAAACTTGCATCTCTATGATATCCATACAATCGAGAATCAATAGAACTTCGAAATGTTAGCTCCCTTTCTCAGCTCTCTTTTTGTGTTTATTTTTTATTTCTCTTTTAAAGAAAAGCTCTTATAAAAAATGTAATCCTAGGCACACAATTATAAAAGGCATTAAAATGTATTTTTCTATAATATAAGTTAGGATTGCTATGGGTTTAAATTTAATAAACCTATTAATGAGCAAATACGACCCATTGTTTATATTTGGACATGGCCTTACACTTAAAATCTAATCTATTTAATTAAATTTAACTAACATATTTAGTTAATCTTAATTAATAGACCTAACCTAAATATAATACTCAATTTACATTAAGAGTCCATGAACTTGATAGATTCATTTTATGAATTTATATATCTATTATTTTCAATCTTATGTACGACCTAATAAGTTCTCCAAACATTGACAGTAATACTATAATTTAATTATAGTACTACAAGTCATGAGCAGTATCTAGCAACACATCATAACTACCTAAGTAATGAGAATGTGAATGGTTTATCATCACCTTAATCTGTGACTAATATTACTATATACTTTAATTTTTTTGTCTTTTATTGAACACGAGATATAGAATGTATCACTCTCGTAAAGTTCAATTTTTATGATTCTTTGATATCTAGAGTATAATTATTCAACCAAATGAGATCAATAACTCTATATTAATTTACTTGAGTATGGCCATGTATTTTCATAATTATACTCAATCAAAAGGCCCAAAGATATTATTCCTATTATATAGGAGGGACATACCCTATCTTAATCAAATACATCTCTTTACATAATTTATAATATATCCAATTATTTTTTTTATAGTTTATTCTATTACGGATGATATTTGAAAATATCCAAATATATCATTCATCATGTTGAAAATTATAATAATTTTAAGTTAAATGATCACATACACTATTATTACTATGAGAATCACTTATGACACTTATATAAAAATTTATGTAGTGTTTTCGTGATAGATTGATCCAGTACATTAGTTTTTTAACTTGTACTTATATGTTAATTTTATATCTCATATCATGACACATTTCATGTTGCCATCAATTACTACACACACTAGTTTTAACTTATTATTATTACTTTATATATAATAATATTTGATTAGGAACCTTTAAGAATAGTATTAAATTAATTAAACCTTTTATTCTAAAGATATTGTTATATTTATTCAAATATACAAATATATAATAATAAAATATTATATTAAATTAATGATGTTATGATATATAAATATATCAAATATTCAAAATTATGATTGAATTTTAAGACATATCTCAACAAAAGGTGATATGATAAGAACTAATTTGATGTAAGTAGTAAAATTTGTGGGCTGTTACGTTTCTTTTCAAAGCTATAGGGACAAATTTGATAACTACGCTTATGGCTCCATCATTCTCTGTCATTTTACTACTGAGAATTAAAGCTCTCTCTCACCGCGTTTTTTTTTTTTTTTTTTCATAATAATGTCTGTAGAATTTGCAGAAGACGGAAGAAAAAGATTGAGAAAGAGAGATATATATAGAGAGAGAGAGACATTTTTTTCTCCACTAACGTACAACTCCCGGAAATGCTGCCGAATTTTAATTGGACTTCAATTTATATACATCATATTGCATAGGAAAAACACGAAACAAGGTTTTGTGAGAGAAACATCACTGCATTGTGTTCACATTTCCATCTTCTAATTTGTATTAATCAAGACCATTTTGGTTTGATTTGGTGATGTTTGATTATTTTTTTAATAATGTTAAAAACATATTTTTTTTTGCTACAAATCGTTATTATAATGTTATATAATTATTACATATATTTTCTTTTATCAATTCTAATAAAAATATAATATATATGACCATTATAGAATATTGTCTTATGAATTTATATAAATAATTTATATAATCAAGTTTTTATTCTGACTACTATTTTTGATTTTTATTTATTTATCTTCTTTCATTTTTAGCCATGTATTGATAGATTTCTCCTTCTTAGTACAACTTGATTTTGCACGGTTATTTTGTCGACATTCCAAGGTCGATGGCCTGCCTCTATTTCAGATCATAGAAATAATATATTTAAAATTGAGTTATTACGATGAATGCTTCTGTAGAATGACAAATATATATATATTTTTTAATACGTATAATGGATTTTTGTTTTCCTGAAATTAATACACGTGATTTTAAATAGCATGCATGCAGCTTCTCTTCTTTATGACAGTAATTGTATTTATCTTATTTTCTGAAAATGAAGAAATCAAATTTGTCAAATTTGAATTGGTTTCGTATCAATTTTGTCAACAAAATTGATAGCAATAGGCAATAGTTTCCATATTTGCCAACACATTTTCGAACTTTAGAGAAAGGTCAGCTTTAAAGTAAGTAGACAAGCTGTAAAAGTTGTTAATTGCTGTAATATTATACACTTCCTTTAAAACAAAATTAAAGGAAGAAATAGACAGTATTGATATTTCATTTAGAATTCAAACCCTAGTTTTGATATGAACCATACATTTGTAATGTTATAGTTTCATTTTTTTTTTCTTTCTAAATTATGTATTGGAATTACTATTTTCTTGAAGGGATTTTGTTTTGATTTTTATTTTATTAATAGATTCATTCACAAAACAGAAAAAAGAGAAAAAAATCAAAGCAAAATCAATAATTCATGATATTTCAGATTTTAGAACAAACATAAAGATTAATGAGAGAAAATTTTCAATTATTTTTTATCCCAAAAGGAAAATGAAAATGGACATCCAATTTTTGGTCTAGTAGACGAAATCGATGAAGAGCGAATATTATCCATTCATAAATATTAGTATATATATGTAGTTGTGAGCTTTGAAATGGACATGACAAACCTATTTGGATGTGTATGAATTTGTCTTTCTCATTGATTCACATGGTTACAACCTGAATAGATGTTTTTATTTATTGTTTGTCATAATAATTAATATACCAATCAAAACTTCCAAAATTGATAGAAAAGGATCAATAATAAGCATAAAAAATGCGAATATATTACAATTTGCCCAAACAATTTTCTTATTTTGAAAATGACTTTACATTTGTTTGTCCATTTCAAAATTCTAAAACTGAAAAAAAAAAAAATCATTTAGTGTGAGAGACTAAATCAAATAAATCTTTTCCAAATAATTAACTTATAAAATTTTAACAAATAAATTATAAATAAATGAGAAAAACATAGATGGGAAGAGATTGAAACCAAAATCTGCTGATTTTGAGAAATCGACATCATATGGAGGCCTCTTTGGTCTTTGGAATTGGACGAATGCACCCATTCGTTCATAGCAGGAGTCAATTAAAAATAGTATGCAACAAAGAAAACAAGTAGCTATAGAAATGAAAATGAAACATATATGGCAATAAATTGTTTTGTGACCCACCTTAGATGCATTCTGGAGTTCTTTGAAAGATAGCCATCATATCATTGCCTTTGACTAGGGCAACGTTACTTCACGAGTATTAATTGGGTATTTGAAAACTTTAGGTAAATGATATTGGGAATAGATGCTTATACTCGTCGTGTTTGTGCATAATTTTAATTTTAAAAATATGATTAGCTTAAAAAATTCCTATTTTTATTAGGCGATTAATGTTTATAGACTATCGTCTGTCTGTCCATGTGTGCTTGACAGCTAATAATTTTATTTTATAATTATTATGAATTCAAAGCTAGAATATCTCAATCATAAACATACCATTCAAAAGGGTTACTTTTAATTTTATGCACGTTTGATACAGATTAAGTCGATAAGGTTGAATATTTATAGCGTATATGAAGCATAACAAACCAATGCAGAAGCTAAAACCGAATGAAGCCAATTCAACAAGCTATACCAGCGTAAAGGAATGGACAAAAATAAATTGAAATCTCAGGATGACAAGTTTACATCAAGATTCTTAGTATCACAAGCATATCCATTCTTCTCACTAATCTTCAACGATTAATTTAAAGAGGTAAAACCAAAGAAGTGCACAATTATATAGTATATAATACGTATTGTCGAGATTAAAGTATGATCTAATAATTTAGACTACAGGCAATTATAAAAATACAAGAATCATATTTCTAATACCTCCACTCAACCTCACGGTGAATATGAAACCTAGACTTTGCCAAGCTAAAAAGTAAGACACCTGATGTGTATGAGATTTCCTTGAGAAGAGAGCAGAAGGGAGGTACAAATAATACACGTGCCAAGTGGTGGTAGATTATGGCAAGAAAATGGCTCACAATCATCTTCTCACATCTTCAATTGAAGCTCTATACGAATGTGAGTAATACCAGAATTCAGTAAAAAAAGCTTGAGCAATAAAAAAAGTACCATAATTAAGAGGCAAGCAACCTTCAGAATTGATAAATAACAATCTAAGATATTTCATCCCAAACTAACTTGTTAATATTCTTCTTTTGATGGTGTATGAGTAAGATAACTGCCACTGCCAGTGATAACCACGTCAATTACATATAGCAACTAGAAAGTATAGCTTGATCATGCATAGCATTTTCGTCAAACTGGACCAAGCATTGTAGCTAGACCAATCAAGCTTAAAATAAAATTTGGAGACAAATTTAACAGAGGGCATTGTAAGAAGTCATAAGAACTTTTTGAGGAAAATAAAATTCCTTTAGCTAGGAACATGTCACTAAATTTTACCATATTTGAGTACCTATAAATTGTTTATACCCCATACTAGTTAACTCCAGCAGAAAGTAACGTACCTTCAACTAGTTAATATGTCAGAAGGGAACATACCTTTAACTAATTAACGTGCCACTGCATCACTTTGGCTGAAGAACAACATGCAGCAAAATACATTGATTACTATTTAAGGAATAAAATTTTGATAAAATGAAGAGAAAATAACATCAGATGGCAGCATAATTACAAAATTTTTTAACATCCTTAGTTTTTACCTTAATATGTGTCCTGTTATATGTGTAAGTGATGTGAACAGATCCATCACTAGCCTCGATAACAGCTGAATATGAGAACTCCATTTCCAAGTGCTCCTCCAATGTCAATGTATTATGCTCCAATCGCCATCATCTGTGGACAGAGCAACTTTAAGCCCTCCCCTGGAGATTGTATTGTAGGCAAGTATCATATGTATAAGCCATCTCTCAGCTTCACTCCATCAATGCCAAAGTTGCAGATGAAAATCATATTATTGGCTAGAATCAGAAATTGTTTGTGTGCGTATATAAAACAAAATTTAGCCATCAACCTGAATTAGGCTTTAGTAATTCAGTAGGTTTAGCGAAACTCCAGGTTTGGCTACCAACAACGGATTTTGATATGCAAACTTTATCAGTGCCATCAAAATATTGCATTAGATCACGTAGGGTGCCCTCTGCAGTCCGAAAAGGAACTGGTTGAATCACAATGTGACCTGAAGCATCAGAATCATAAATCTTTGTTATCCGACTTTTAAAATTTATATCGACTTCAAAAGCTCAGGCAGTTGAGTTGTTTCTAGAACCTCCATCCATAAGGCCCAAGAGTTCCGACTTTCAACAGAGGATCCATAAAGCAAGAGCCCATTTCCAGCAAGATGGGCTGCTGAAGTGTTGTCAGAGATTAAACAAGGGCACCTTAATGATAACAAAAAAATTTTGCACTGACGACGTAACAGAACCTATATGATTCCAAAAATCAATTGCAACTTATTTTTTGAAGGACCTAATATACCAGGAGGAAGTTATTCTCTTTCTGACCAAGTGACACCATTGTCATATGACTGCTTCACGCACCCACTCCATCGAGATTTCATTAAGCCAGGAAGGTGCGTTAGTAGGGTCAATAAGATTTCACATTTCCACTAATAACATAGTAATATGTAGTTCTATATACGAACAGAAGTGCAAAAATTCAATCTTATTCCTAATTTGGATTTCATCTCTTCAACTACTAGGTGGATAAAAAAGGTTCAAAAAACAATCTATCCAAATTGTTACAAATCCAAAGTTTACTATCGCATTCTAAGCAAGAATGTTTAAATCTCTATTGCGGGTGAACCTAGGGCTGCCACTAGAAAAATCACTGATTTTAGAAACAATGAGTTGGTGACTTCTTCCAAGTTTTCAAGGCTATATGCTCACAAAGATCAGTCATCACAGATCCACATGTTATCATTATACGTGAACATGAATATTGGATAATTATTGCAAGATAAGCTTCTATAATTATTGTATGAATATGGAACCCCCAAGTGAGTGAGTGTTGAACAAACTGGACCAGAGTGTTAAAGGTTAACCTAAAACATTAGAAAGCAAAATCACCAATATAATCTACAGCAGATCTTAACTACACAAACCTAACTTTGAAACCATGAAGAGTCAAACATAATTAATAAAATAACCCTGTAATTTTATTTCAAAGTTAACAAAAATTAACGATTTTATCCTTTTTTTAATGTTATTGATAATATATATTTTTAGATATTATTATAATTGAACTTAACCTAATTACTTAATATAAATAGGATGTTATTTTTAGGGTTATAACATTTTAACCTCGTTAATAAAAATCCTTCCTCAATTCTGGGATTTCTATCATTTTTGCAAAATTTTAAGCGTAAGAATCGATTGATTGATCAATTTTTTAAATTTTATTTAGTTTTCACTACATCAATTTTTATATCATAGCTTTATTGTCATCCTAGAACAATAATCGGTAATAGCGATAATGAAACAGTCAATCCTGTGACATAGATCAGAGGTTAAAAGCTTTAGAGGAGTTAATCCTTCGTCAAAGCGATTTAATAGACACTCTTTGCACAGACTTTATAGCATTAATAGGCCGTGTATCTGTGTTGGAGGTTAATCGAGATGTAATTGTCAAAAGCTCTAGACCAAACACTCTAATTGAATGACCATCAATTTATTATATGGATATTGTGAACATTGATGGTGATAATTTCGATGAGCATGAGTATTTGGACGAAGATTATAATGCTTTGTTTCAAAGAGAACAATTAAGAGGCCATGGAAGAGGTTGAGACTGTTAGTGTTGTATAATTTAAAATTTTTTGTATTGTCGATTTTAGGTATATTGTATTGAGTTACAGTTGTTAGTATTGTATGCCTTAAAATTATTTGTATTGTCGATTTTTGGCATATTATATTGAGTTATTATAATATGTGTACTATATACATATTTATTAATAAAGAAAGTATTTCAATTCATTTGTATATGTTGCTTATTCTATCCAATCATACTAGTGATAGAATATATATATGAATTATTCAAGATAATTAGATTATCTAAATTATTCTTTACAGACATAATATTAACTGGACATTGATATTGCATAGTAGACATACTGAATATTTCGATGAATATCATGAGATGATATTAGTATGAGTGATATGATAGTCATATTATTAGAACATTAGTGTAAAATAATAGTTAAAGAACTATTATTTGAATGTAACTAAAGTATTGTGAATCACACAAATGTATGTTGTTAATGGTTCATTATTGAATAATATGGGAGTGTTAACTACTCCTTAGACCTTGAATGTCATGATTATCAATCGATATAAATGCACATGATTTATATGATATATAAATACGAGACTAAGCATGTCGTATATATAAAAGTCGATTTGATCATGTGTTGTTTATATTAAAAAGCAAATAACTATTAGAAGAAATTTGTTGATTCAATATAGTAGATTTTGAGGTACCGTTGACTCGATCTAGATCTGAGTTTTCAGCCGAATATTAATAAATGACTAAAATTAAAGTCTTTAATTAAATTATAAATGTCATATGAAAAGTTCGTAGTGACAAATTCAGTTTGTACTGACTGACTATCTGAATAAAATTAAATTTAAAATTTTGACATTCGTGAGCCCTAATTTAGTTGAGATTAAACGAACGAAAGAAGATTATTCACACAAAACCTATAATTGAGAATAAAGTTTTAATAAAGTTTTTCTTTATTATAAGTTAGGAGCTGTGATACGTTACTAGATATCAGCTATAGTTGTTGAGCTTTCGAATAGTTCGAAATGAGATTAAT